>SKCR01029610.1:0-75310 GCA_019454045.1 Zanthoxylum bungeanum | reverse complement strand
TTTTTTGGATTGTGTGCGCACCAATCCTGTTTGTAGCTTATGAATTTTAAAGATAATCTAAATTATATGATAATGCAATACACTTGGGTCAAATTTACCATGCTATATTATTATTTTGCAGGCTCTTGAGAAATCTCCTCAAGTAGAGCAACACATAAATTCTTATCACAGCTCTCCGGAATTGGACGGCAGCTTTCTTGATGGTTTCTCAGATATTGATAGTTTTGAAGACGAGGTAGTTATTTCTTTCATACTACTTGGTTCAATGTATTTCAAACGTTCTGCTACTAAATGCTGATGAAAATCTACTTTCCATAATCGTAATCATCTTATATTTTATGGGAAGATCTCATTTGACCCCCATGTAGTTTGATTTTGACATGAGCGATCCTCCATGGTTTGAAAAATTATCAATAACCTCCTGTATAGAGGTTTCTTGAAAGCTCCATTGGAGTCTTTTGAGAAAGATCTCTGCAATTCAGGGGAGGTTTCGGCCAATACAAGTTCCAGAGCAATTCTTCATCCTTCACTGTAGGGAAGCTGCACTGGGCTGATTAGAGCATATTTTGAGGCACCTTTTGGCTCTTGTGGATATTGCTGTGTCTTGTATCAGCATTCGTATGGTACCCTTAGTTTTGGTTAGAGCCTCCAGCCCTTTGGATTGTTTCCTCTGTGTGTGTGTGGAGTGGTGGTCAATTTGCATACAAATGATTCATTCCTACGATATGAAAGAATTTAATATTGTTTTTTAATCAAAAATCAATTCTAAAATCATGCGGGTACTGGGAGGTCAGCAGTATTTGCTCTATTTATATTACCAAGGTGGGCTCTGCCTTGAGGTGATGAAATTTGAAAACTGTCTTGGAAATGCAAATTCATCTGCACTTTTAACAGAAAACTGGAAAACAGCTTTTCTTTGTTTTACTTGTTTTCCAATGATGTCTTTCAAATTGGAGGACTTTAATCCTCGTCTCAATTTTTTTCCAACTTTCAAATGAAACCTTATTTTCTTTATAATATTTCTGTTTTTTTCTCTCTTGTATTCAACAATTTAAAAAAAAATCAGCTTTTTGAAATAAAGAAAATTAACAAGATCTCATTAATTCATTTAAAAATAAAAAATAAAACTAGTTAATACTGAAAATTATGAACTATTAGTATTACATAATATTTAGTTAATAAAAACTATTCCAATGATAATTCTTCAAAATATTTCTACCAAAGGTGTTTTGTTTTTTTTCGTTTTCAAGATTATTGTATTGGAAATGATACCGAACACATTCTTGAATTTGAAAATAAATATAAATAACATTTCATTCTCATTTCTGTTTCATAGAAACACCAACAATACCTCACATACCCATAGTTATTGAGTTCAAGTAATTTATTTACTTGGTGGAAGTTCATTCAATTTACTTGCTGTTATATATAAACTTTTTTTTTTTGTTGCTGATTTTTCAGGAGATCACAAATCCTGATCCTGACAAAAAGGATAAACTTTTGTCCTTAGCGAGCATGGGATACTCAATGGGTGAGGCTTCAATAGCCATGGAGAGATGTGGTGTGTATTCCAGTCTGAATATGATTTATCGAGTTTGGGCTATCTAAATGCAGGCAATTACGTACACATTTATATTGTTGATGAAATGAAACCCATATCCTCTGAAAATGGGTTCAGTATTTCAACCAGAACAGAAAAGATATGATTGAAGAATGCTGCAATATGTAAATTCTAGTGCCACTTTGACTCTACCCTCTTCATGTTGCTAACAATTCGTTGAAGGGACTTTAATTTTCTCTGTTTGAAGTCTTATGGTTGCCTTATCAGTTATCATTTAATTGTTTTTTTTTTTCAATTTTTTTTTATCTTAATTGTTCCTTCCTTAAACATTGCAGGGCCAGATGCCACTATTTCCGAGTTGACAGATTTTATATGTGCTGCTCAAATGGCGAAGGCAGCTGATGCACTTCTGGCGGAAATAGAAGATAAGGTAATTGTTTTCCCCTTTTTATGATTTTTATATCTTGTTATTTCTATTCGCTGCATTCAGTAAAATTTAATGTGGGCTTTTCCACCATTTCTTCAGCCGAGGCCTAAGCCTTGCAATGATCATTCAAAACACAAGAAGAGGAGAATGTTGGACCTTGAGAAGAAACTGCCTATTGACGAGCCCATTCGCCTCCCAAATCCTATGATTGGGTTTGGGGTACCAAATCAATCAGGATGGCTAGCCCATCGATCTCTTCCAGAGGCTGCTGCTGGACCTCCCTATTTCTATTATGAGAATGTAGCCCTTGCTCCCAAAGGTGTGTGGGACACTATCTCAAGGTTTTTGTATGATGTGGAGCCGGAGTTTGTCGACTCAAAGTATTTCTGTGCTGCTGCGAGGAAAAGGGGATATGTGCACAATCTGCCAATCGAAAACAGACGTCCTCTCTATCCAGTCCCTCCACAAACCATACTTGAAGCACTGCCTTAACAAAGAAATGGTGGCCTTCATGGGACACAAGGACCCAATTAAATTGCTTGCAAACTTGTATTGCAAGTGCAAGGCTGACAGAGAGGATCCGCAAGGCGCTTGAAGACTGCGATGATGAGCCACCTCAGCATGTCCAAAAGTATGTTCTTGATGAATGCCGGAAGTGGAACCTTGTCTGGGTAGGGAGGAATAAACTGGCACCACTCGAACCTGATGAAGTGGAAATGCTTTTGGGGTTCCCCAAGAACCACACTAGAGGAGGGGGAATCAGTAGGACAGATAGATTCAAATCCCTCGGGAACTCATTCCAGGTTGACACAGTGGCTTACCATCTATCAGTTTTGAAAGGAATGTTCCCCAATGGCATCAATGTTCTCTCTCTTTTCTCTGGGATTGGAGGTGCAGAAGTTGCCCTACATCGGCTTGGCATCAAGTTAAAAAATGTTGTGTCTGTTGACATCTCGGAAGTTAACAGGAATATCGTCCGGAGTTGGTGGGAGCAAACCAACCAGAAGGGGAATTTGATTGACCTTGCAGATGTTCAACAACTCACGGCTGACCGGTTAGAGCAGATGATCAGCGCATTTGGTGGATTTGATCTTGTTATCGGAGGGAGTCCATGCAACAACCTTACTGGTAGCAATAGGTATAGCAGGGATGGACTCGAGGGTAAAGATTCTTCTCTCTTCTATGATTTTTTCCGTATTCTGGACTTAGTAAAAGGTATGATGCCAAAGAACTAGTTTTATGTAACTGCGGATAATTTGCGGATATTAGTATTAAACTGCAGCATGCTGTCCCAAGACTTTTCATTAAACAAGGTCAAATAATTTAATGGAAAAGGAATCAGAAGTGTTTTCAGATTTCCTTTGATTGTATTTGTGATGTCATTTAATTGTTAGATGTAACAATATTGCGCTCATTTTTTTCGTCAAGATGCTAAAAGCCATAGAAATTCTTCCAAATGTATGGTGATGTGCCTAGGTCAAGAGCCAAGGCCTTGAAATCATTTGAATGTAAGAACATAAATTGGCATGAAATATCCAGTAGCTGACACTACTAAAGAAAGAAAAGTCTAGAGCATTATCAACCATATTTTCATGAATGGATATAAAAAGGAAATAAACTTCAATATTCGCACTTAATTTCTAACATAAAATTAATGACATAATTAATATTACAAACTAAATGAGTTGACTCTGCAATATTTGTAATGATTTGTTTCATATATATATATGTATATAATGGCACGACAATATGAGAGTTTTGGTATTGAGAAAAATTGAGCCCATGGCTAATGGGCTCATATTTTGGTATTGAGAAAAATTGAGCCCATGGCTAATACGGCTCATAAGAAACTCACACCTGTGTAGTTGATAAAATCTCTTGCGTGAAAGCAAGAGATATACCATTTGAACTGCTCTCACATTGGTGAATTAGAAATTGGATTGCCCTCATATTATAATTGAAAAATCTAAATGATGAAAAATATATTATCGTAGGGCACATTAATCAATAAATTTTAACAATTTACTTAATTCAAGAAGATTAATTGATAAATTATTAATTTATGAATAATAGATAAATTTTTTATTTATGAAGAACTTTTTTTTTTTTTTTAAATTGTAATATTGGATGCCACACCATAACTTCTTTATGCACTACAAAAATTAGAGATGAGATCCAATTTACACATCAATTTCAAGAAGTGACAAGAAACATTAGATATATATTTTAAACAACCATTTAGATTATCATTATATCTTGGAAAATTATAAAAAAAAATAGCATATTTAAACTTTCTAATATCAAATTAGGGACCTAAACTTTTTCTTTCGAAAACTAGACAAACACTTTACTTTTTAGACGAAATTTCCTCTCTCACCATTTCCCCATCTCTAATATCAAAAACTCTCTCTCTTTATCAATTTATTTTTTATTTTTTATTTTTGGAATAGTTGGAAATCCCGCCGTCAAACCACTCCTTTCGGGCTTAAGCGGAGCAGCTAAAATCCCCGATTGTCTAAGGCTCTTACAAGAAACGCACTCTCTGAATTCAAACCCAAAACCTCAAGATAATATCGTGAGCCATACACCATCAAATCACGCCCTGAAACCTCTCTCTATCAAAACTCTTTATCCTTCTCACAAACTCTCTTATCACTCTATCGAAAGTCATATGAAAGTATCTCTAAGGTCGAATCAACTGAAACCCAAACACCGGCACACCAGTTACTCCATTCGATGGCACTGGCACCAGCAATAGGCATAGCTGCATCTACCAACAAATACATTGAAAACAGCCAAATTATTTGGTCATATATTTAGTATTCCGCATTTATTTCGTATTATTAGTCTTTTATTATTTTGCATTTAATTTACATTTATTGTTGTTTTGTTGTTCCGCATTTGTTTTGTGTTATTTATCTTCCTTGTTATTTCGCATATTTCTCTCTTCGGTTATTATTGTTATATGCATTATCATAGTTCATGTATGTCAACATTGGGTTAATGATTGCGTTGTGTTAATGATTGCGTGTTATCCCTTGCGGTATATCGGATGGAAACCCAGACATAAATTCTGTAGCCGAATCCGAATGGACGGTAGTGCGGTCTGTACTTGGGATACAATTCCACGTATCGCTAGGGGAAACACTCATGCATGTGTTTATGTGATTATAGATGTCATTTTTGTGATCTCGTTCGAATGCGTTTCCGAACGCTACTCAAACGCATGCATTCGGCCTTATCCCGTTCGAACGCGTTTCCGAACGCTACTCAAACACGTGCATTCTGTCCTACCCTGTTCGAACGCGTTCCCAAACGCCACACAAACGTATGCATTATGTTTCTCCATGTGTCATATCTTATCCCATTCGAACGCGTTTATGAACGCTACTCGAACGCGTACATTCGGCTATCCTGTTCGAACGCGTTTCCGAACGCTACTCGAACGCGTGCATTATGTTTACCGTTCGAACGCGTTTACGAATGCTACACGAACGCGCGCACACTGGACAGATTCTTTCCTCATGTTTCATACATATTTTCCTATTTGGTTATTCTTTTCTGCATCATGTGCTTAATTATCTGTCATTATTGTTAACGTTTCTATTGTCATTGCCGCACTTCTCTGATTAACATGTTTTTAGAATTATGCATTTGTTTTCACTTACATTTATGTTTATGGGTGTGCAAACTCGTATGTCATTTGAATTATCTTGCATGTGCTGCATAAGACTTGGTTACATCATTGCGTAAACCCGTTCATTACAATCGGCATAAGTAAGGGACCATTCTGAACCCAACGGTTTGAGGTCTTCCATTGCGAGGGGTGAGTGCGGCCTTAAATTATTTCCCAATTCACACTGGGTGGCAACTCCATTTATTCTCCGGTTTAGTCCCCCCGCGGGCTACTCCGTACTCCCGACGGGCCGCGAGCCCGGACAGCGTCGCCGTGTCTACACTATGTGACAATGGAAATTGGTATTTTATCATTTTGTAATTAGATTACTTGAATATATAAATGATAAAAGTCCTTATGATTAGTTCCGAATTATAAGATATGAGACATTATCAATCCATTAAAAGTTTAATCATTAAATATCCCTAGTCGTAGTATTATCGAGATTGGACATCAATAGTGCGGAATAGACTAGTATTACACTTGTGCGCGTTATGGAAGCGTAACGGCGTAGTTCTCGTATATTTGGGTATTGGATACTCATGAAAGTGTAATAGGAGGTTCTGTTTACCGATGGTACGGGAACAGCTTCGCTCTGGATAGACCCCGCGGAATCCCATTGGTAGTATGACTATGTGTCTATGGGAATCCGCATCAGGGTAGGTGTATTTGGTCTTAACCTGAGACTTGCATCGCTAATACTTGCGACAATCAATACGCTTTGGTTTTGGTCGTCCAGGACTTTAACGGGTTCTGTGTACGCCTCTTCTGGGTTTATTGAGAATCGTAGTGTATTGGGTGTGATGTCAAGATGGAAATATCACTTCAGTCATATCGAGATGATTATCACGCAGGGATACAGAACCGGTACTCTATTATGTTGCAACTATCGGGATAATATGACAAGGTCATGATTATCCGATTAAAGAGACTAGTTGCTAGTGATCCGATATATGCTTCGTACGAGGCAGACACTATTCCAGCCCCAGGCCTAGCATGTGACATCTGATACTGGATCGCAATACGCAATACTTGGTATACTACGCTTGATATAGATTATATATTCCTTAAAGAATATTTATGGAGAATTTGGTAGGCAAGGTGCTTTGCTAGAAGGCAACCATGTCTTGTAAATCGATAAGAATGTGGTACCGGGTACGCACGTGTTCGGATAGTCCGACGACCGAATTTACTGCCAACGTGTCCAGGGATCTCATGGGCCGCTTCCCGAAGATTCACCAATGACGTTTGACTCGAACAGAGTTAATCTAGGATTAATTATGAGAGAGAGAAAAATTAATCTAGGATTAATTGCGGCGAGAAGTTATCTGGTATAAAATTCGATTAGAAGAGAGAGAACGATTAATTTGGAATTAATCGATTAAATCATATATTCGATATATTAATTGAAATTAGATTTCGACGTGAAATTAAAATTGGATTTTAATTTGGGCGAACGACTTAATTTAGAATTAATTCGCGAGCGACTTTCGTAATAATTTTGTGAGGCATTATTATTTAATTAAATTTGATTTATTTACGTTGCAACGGAAAATTCGTTGATTCGGAATTAACGAACCCGAGCCCGAAATGTGTTTAGCGGGCCCACTTGGATTTTGAATTTAAAGTGGGGCCCACAAGTCACATCACTAGTCAACTACTTACTTTATGGTGATGGAAGTTAGTGAAGACTTTGATGTTAGCTTGTTTCTTACACTATCATTATTTTTAATTGATGTGTAAGACCTTTACCAACTTTGGAAGATTTGGTAATTGATTTATTGATTTTTGGAAAATCAAATCTAGTAACACATTACATTCTCTCCCTCTCATTCCTCACTTAGCCGAAACTTTCCCCCTCTCTTTCTCTAAGATTGCTGAGAGTTGCTTCTCTTGATTGGGAAATTTTGTAGCAAAATTTTCCTAAGCTAGCACTTAAAAAAGAGTCTACAAAGGTGATAGGGAAACTTTCCCATTGAGTTTGGAATTCAAAGATAAAGTTTGGAGCTCAACATGCAATCAAATGAGAGCTTGGAGCACTTCTCAAAGGAGAGAAATAATTTTTGTTATCTTTACATCCATATTGCCGACCAATGTAAGTTTGGAGCTCAACATGCAATGACATCACTAAATTCTAATATACGACATGTATCGGTCTCACGGGATTACTAACTGACCAAGTATGTAAACCTTGACTAGGAACAATTAAAAAATGAATTGTATTGTGACATTTCTCAGTAACAATTACGGTGCTTTTGCAATTATGTCACAACTATTCATTCTAAGGTCTTTTACACATTCACCATATAATAAAATATATTGATGAAAATTACTTAATTTTATTTATAATAAAATAAAATATACATCGTATTTACAATAAATGCAATAAAATTTGGCGCGCCGAGCACGAACTCCAACAGGTGAAAGGAACACTTACAGTCTTGAAAGCTGAAAAGATCTCAGCAAACTTGTATATGCTCTTGGGAGACTTAATTCAGGAAGCAACTATATCAATGACATCACTAAATTCTTGAGAGGAAGCTTTTATGTTGTGGAATTAGAAACTATGCCACATGTTAGAACATGAAATGAAGATTCTCGTCAATCAAAAGCTACTCCTGGGCTTGAAAGCGGTTATTCTACTGTTTTAAAACATATTAAAATTTTGCAAGTCAAGTGCTCTGAGCAAAACCATTTTAGAATTAATTCACTCTGATATTTGGGAAGCACCGGTTCAATCTATGGGAATAGCAAAATATTTTTTACTATATATTGATGAATTTTCTAGAGGATGTTGGGTGTATCCGATAAAAATAAGTCATGTGTGATGTCAGTTTTCAAAAACTTCAAAGCACAATTTGAAAGTAGAAACTAGAAGAAGAATCAAGTGTTTAAGGACAAATAATGGAGGAGAATATTACAACAAGGATTTTGATACATATTGTCAGTAATAAGGCATCAAAAGGCAAACTACTATACAATACACTCTTCTACAAAATAGTGTGGCAAAAATGATGAATAGAACGCTGCTAGAAAGAGTAAGAGCTATGCTCAGAATAGCTAGTCTACCAAAGTACTTTTGGGCAGAAGCAGTTCATACAACATGCTATATTGTAAATAGATATACATCAACAACAAATAATTTGAAGGCACCGATGGAGATGTTGAGCAGAAAACCAGCGAATTACTCATCTCTTCATATTTTTTGTTGTCTTGTATATGTGATATACAACGCTAAAGAAAGAACAAAGGTAGATCCAAAATCTAGAAAATATATTTTCTTGGGTTATTCTGATGGAGTAAAACAGTATCGCTTGTGGGATCCCACTACCCACAAGATCATCCTCAACAGGGATGTGATATATGCAGAAGAACAAGTGCAGAAAGAAGAAAATGATAGCACTTCAAAAAAAAGTATAGAGACTACAATAGTACTAGTGTAAAATAATATCGAACAAGAAAATTCATATTCTTCTGAAGAAACACCAGAGCACGAGTACCAGAACCAATTAAGTTTGAAGCTTTTTAAGTTCACCGATCAACTCGAGAGAGAAGACCTCCAGGTTGGCATTTATGGTATGTTACGGAGACTAAATATTGTCTTCTAACAGATGAAGGAGAGACATCAACTTTCCATGAAGCTACAAATGGCGTAAATACATATTTGTGGATGACAGCAATGCAAGAAGAAATAAAATCTTTGCACAGAAACAATACATGGGATCTAGTACCATTACCACATGGAAGAAAAGTCATTGGTAGTAAATGAGTCTATAAGATCAAGCGAGATAACAATAAGGGTGGCAGAAAAGCCCGGGCCCGGTCCGGCCCGGCTCAGACCGGCCCGCCCGGGCTTTGGCCCGGCCCGAGGAAAAAAAAGCTCGGGCCGGGCCCGGGCCAAAACCATATATATATATATATATTTAATATGTTTGTAACATTTTTATTTGTTTGTAGCAATTAAATAGTGAATTATCTTTACATATAGTGTGAATGTATTTTTTTGTATGTGTTTTAATTTTGATGATATATTTATATAATATAAATTGTATTTGAAATTTTTTTTTATGTTTGGAAAAAATTCGGGCCTGATTTAGGCCCGGGCCCGGGCCAAATTTTTTTTGGTCGGGCTCGGGCCGGGCTTTTCAAAGCCCGGACCCGGCTCGACCCGTTGCCACCCTTAGATAGCAATGATCAAGTGGAGCGGTATCGTGCACGATTGGTGGTAAAATAATATGCTCATAAAGAAATGATTGATTTCAACGAGATATTTTATCTGGTGGTTCGACTTACAACAGTTAGAGTAGTCAGGCTATGTGTGATAATTTTGACCTACATCTGGAATAGTTGGATGTAAAAACTATATTTCTTCATGGAAAACTTGAAGAAGAAATTTATATGCTCCAACCAGAAGGTTTTGCTGAAATAGGCAATAAGAACTTGGTTTGCAGGTTGAAAAAATCTCTATATGGTCTCAAACCGGCCCCGAGATATTGGTATACGAGATTTGATTCCTTCGTTATTTCCCTTGAGTACAACAGACTCAGTTCAGACCATTGTATATATTACAAGAGGTTTGAAAATAATGACTTTATTATTTTGTTGTTGTATGTGGATGGCATGTTAGTAGCAGGCCCTAACAAAGATCGAGTCCAACAATTAAAGGCACAATTAGCTATGGAGTTTGACATAAAGGATTTGAGACCATCAAATAAGATTCTAGGGATGCAAATGTTGGACAATTATGACCTATAACATCACTATTTGTACAGAACATGGTGTTGTTGTACAAATTAACTATGTGACAAAGGAAATTGCTCTTTTATCATTTGTAATTGGATTATCAAGATACATAAATGATAAAATTCCATATGATTAGTACCGGATTAATAGATATGAGATAATATTAATCCATTAAGGTTTAATCATTAAATATCCATAGTTGTAGTATTATCGAGACTGGACATCGATAATGCGGAATAGACTAGTATTGCACTTGTGCGCGTTGTGGGAGCATAACATCATAGTTCTCATATATTTAAGTATTGGATACTTATGCAAGTGTGATAGGAGGTTGTGTTTACAGATGGTACGGGAACAGCTTCATTTTGGATAGACCCCTCGGAATCCCATTGGTAGTATAACTATGTGTCTATGGGAATCCGAATCAGGGTAGGTGTATTTGGTGTTAACCTGAGACTTGCATCGCTAATACTTGCGACAATCAGTATACTTTGGTTTTGGTCGTCCAGGGCTTTAACAGGTTATGTGTACGCCTCTTCTGGTTATACTGAGAATCGTAGTGTATTGGATGTGATGTCAAGATGGAAATATCACTTCAGTCATATGGAGATGATGATCACGTAGGATACAGAACTAGTACTCTTAAGTACTGCAGTCATCGGGATAATATGACTAGGTCATGTTTATCCGATTATAGAGACTAGTTACTAGAGATTCAATATGTGCTTCGTACGGGGCAGACACAGTTCCAGCCCTAGGCCTAGCATGAGACATCCGATACTGGATCGTTATACGCAATACTACGTATACTACGTCTGACATATATTATATATTCCTTAAAGAATATTTCTGGAGAATTGGGTAGGCACGGTGCTTTGCTAGAAGCCAATCATGTCTTGTAAATCGGTAAGAACGTGGTACTAGGTACGCACGTATTCGGATATTACGATGACTAGATTTACTGCCAACATATCCAGGGATCTCATGGGTCGCTTCCCGAAGATTCACCAATGACGTATGACTCGAACATAATTAATCTGGGATTAATTAGAAGAGAGAGAAAATTAATATAGGATTAATTATGAAAGATTTTATCTGGGATAAAATTCTATTAATAGAGAGAGAACGATTAATTCAGAATTAATCGATTAAAATAATATATTCGATATATTAAATGAAATTAGATTTCATAACGGAATTAAAATTAGATTTTAATTCAAGCAAACGAATTAATTTAGAATTAATTCGCGAGCGACTTTAATAGTAATTTTGCTAGACATTATTATTTAATTAAATTTGATTTAATTAAGTCGCAATGGAAAATTCGTTAATTCGGAATTAACGAACTCGAGCCCGAAATGTGTTTGCAGGCCCACTCGGATTTTGAATTAAGTGGGGTCCACAAGTCACATCACCTAGTCACTTTGCCTAACTTTTTGGTGATGGATTTTGGTGATGAAATGATGGTGGCTTGTAAGACACACAAGTGTGAAAGGAAGTGAGTGACATTTACCAAACATTTGGTATATCATTTTTTTTTGATAATCAAATAAACAAGTTACAAAACTCATTTTCTTTTCTTCTCTTCCATTCCCGCCACTTCCTCTCTCTCTCACACTCTCCTTGGCCGAAACTTGCAAGAAGTTTTTGGAAGATTTGTTGCAAATTTTACAAGTGCTAGCACACAAAGGAATCATACAAAGGTGATAGGGAAACCTTTCCATGAGTTTGGAATTCAAGAAACATGCTTGGAAGCTCAACATACATCAAAGTAGAAGCTTGGAGCAACTTCAATGGAGGCAAAAGTTTTGTTGTCTATACATCATTAGCCGATCAAAGTGAGTATTTTCCGCTACTTTACTTTGCGTATTCACATGTTTTATGCTTAAAGATCTTGGTTATTGTTCTTGGAGAATCCAATAGCAAATACACCGTGACAGAAATAACAGGAAGATTTGACTTTTTCAGAAAAATTACTTGAAGAAAATAGTACGGTGGTTCTATATGGAATATTGTAAGTCAATTTCTACCCCACTTCCTGTTAATTTAAAGTTATCCTCATTTATGTGTCCTAACAATGAATTTGAGAGGAAGAAGATGTCTCGAGTACCATATGCATCAATAGTGGGAAGCTTAATGTACGCCATGATTTGTAAAAGACCAGACATTGCACAAGCAGTGGGAGCAGTTAGTCGTTTTATGGTGAATCATGGTAGAGATCATTGGAATGCTGTTAAGATTATCCTTAGATATGTCAAATGAACCTCAGATGTTGCATTATGTTATGAAGGATCAGAATTAGTTGTCAGTGGCTACGTGGATTCAGATTTTACAAGAGATATTGACAAAAGAAAATCCACTACAGGTTATGTGTTTATACTTGGAATATGAGCAATGAGGTGGGTATCCAAGTTACAGAATGTTGTGGCATTGTCTACAATAGAAGCTGAATACATGGCAGCTACACAAGCCTATAAGGAAGCTATTTGGTTTCAAAGGTTATTGAAGGAGCTTGGGCACAAACAATAGAAGATTACATTGATTTGTGACAGTCAGAGTGCTTTGTATATTGTAAAGAATCCGACCTTTCATTAAAGAACAAAGCATATATGGGTACAATACCACTTTGTTCATGAAGTAGTGGAAGAAGACAATGTGGACTTGTTAAAGGTACACACCAATGAGATCCTTACAGACGTAATGATCAAGCCTATCAATACAGACAAGTTTGTATGGTGTAGATCCTCTTATGACTTAACAGAAACGTAAGCAACTTGAATACGGCAAAGTAGATCGGATGATGTGAAAATTGAATGGTTCTCAATCAAGTTTCCAAGTGGGAGAATTGTTAATTATTACACTGAAATGTGCAATAATTAAAATAAATTAATTATGTGGGTGGGTCCCACATGCATAACAAGAAAATAATTAAAAAATGTAAAATTCACTATTTATATAGTGAATTTAATGCCTATAAATAGAGACTTCATTTCATTATTTTTTTTCATTCCATTTTCAACCAAATCCTTTATATTTTAAGAGAGAAAAATATTATTTCTTCTTAAAAAGTTTGTGAGAGAATTGTAATTCTCATATTCTAAGAGAATGTGAGATTGTTCACTATTTATGTTTAGAAAGAGGTTGTAAAATTCTTTCAACTATAGTAAAATCCTTTTACATTTGCCCGTGGATGTTTCCCTCACATTTATGGTTTTACCACGTTAAATCTGTGTCTCATTACTTTATTTTATTGTTATTATCTATGGTAAGCTAAGCTACATATTATTATTGTATTGTTATATGGTAGGCTAAGCTTCCTAAAATAACAATTGTTCTCAATTTTACTTTATTTACGTGTCAACTTCAACCAACGGTC
Organism: Zanthoxylum bungeanum; assembly: GCA_019454045.1. NCBI lineage: Eukaryota > Viridiplantae > Streptophyta > Magnoliopsida > Sapindales > Rutaceae > Zanthoxylum > Zanthoxylum bungeanum. Next base: position 61,527 of record SKCR01029610.1, on the reverse strand, counting down.
TCCTAACAGAGAGAATGATGTTTAAAGAACAAACCAATGAATATTTAATATTGGAAGAGGAAGGAAAAAATTAGGAATATAAATATAATTAAATTCAAGAATTCTAAAAAATATGACCATTTATATAATTCATTAAGAGTTTGTCTCTATTAAGAATTAATCAGAATGGAAATTAATTTTTAATAATCTCTATTTTTTAAAAAAATTTTATATTATTTTTTAATTTTAATATGACACTTATATTAATATTTTTCTAATTAAATATATTTATTTTATTTATAAAAATTTAATTTAATCGGAAATAGAATTATATCCGGATCCGTTGCTCATAAGGATGACATGAAAGTTACAGCAATAGTTTCTTAGAGATGATGGCATGATGCAGCGTATTGGGACCCACTAATTTAAAGTATTCTTTTTCCTAAGGTTTTCAGTTATGGACCTATTGCCACCTTTGTCATTTTGTAGGTTATGGATTTTATGGTTGGTTATTTTCTTTGAAGTCATTTCTAAAAGCATATAATATTATAATTATGGTGGTGATATTTTAATTTAATTTTTTTAATTTAAATCTAAATATTAACGTCTAGTTATTGAATTATGAATGAATTGACAGTGTTAAATGTTATTTTAATTTTAAATAATAAATATCTACTAAATTTAAATCAGTATCCTAAATTCGGAAGTCTATTAGTGATAAAAGAAGAGAGAGAGAAAATGAAAGGTATAAGTGGCTCCAATTGAAATTGAGGAAAGTCCAAATGGTGTTCATGCACTGAAATAGCACAACTGTAATCAAAGAATGTTAGAGGGACAAATGGGTTTCATGCACTACTCTTTATAGTTGCTATAGATTCCCAACCTAAACCAACCACCCCCACAAAATCCTCATGTTGTCTATTAACATAATAATAATTAATTAATAATAATATGTTCTAAGTGGGGCCCTCAATTTCCCATTTGCATATGCAAAACCAAAATCCATCCATGAAATTACCAAGTATAGTTATTAAATAATAATAATAATAATAATAATAATAATAATAATAATAATAATATAATAATAAAGGATACACAAAATTTTATCACTAATAACAAATAAATTAAAGTGAAGCATATATCAAGCTCCTCTTTTTCATGACCTATGATTACAACTCCTATTACAAGTTTAATCTTGTTTAAGAATTTTATAAATTAATAAAACTAGGGTATATTATTTTCATTTCATAAAAAAGATTCACTCCAACATCACACTTTGTTCACGGTTGATTTTCGTTCCATGGGTAATTCGGGAAAAATTACTTCTCGAATAAATCTCACTCAATTGTGAATTTGTTTGGTTTGTGGACCAAATGCAAACTTAACAAAATATGAAAAACACACAGACAAAACATAGGATTTAACGTTGTTCGGCGGGATGGTCCCAAACTACGTCCACATGCACAAATAAAATGAAGACTTTTATTTCCACCTCAGGTCAAATCGATCTCTCTCTAACTCTAGCTCGGCTAACCAACCTCTTACTAGCTCTCACTTATACTTAAGTTTTTTGCTCTCTTTTACAAATGAAGAAATGAATTAGACAACCCAAAAAGATAGGGAACCATTTTAATGAATTCTCAACCCCTTTATATACTAGGATAAATTCTACTGTTACAACAGCTTATGATGTCAGCCATGTTTCCTTGTCATTATTGTCCATTACTCGGACGTTACCGCTCACTACTCGGATGTTACTACTCATTACTCGTATGTTATTGCCTATTACTCGGACGTTATGTCCATCCAACCATCTGACGGCTCTAGGTTTCATGTAGTGCTTACGTCATCCATACATGTGCATAAGGTTCAGCAGTCCCGACCTAGGTAGGTCGGCATACCGAGGTGATCAGTGTTGGATCCTCTTCCTCTTTTCTTATACAGGTCGGGTGAAAGGTCATATGACTTCATCAGGTCGGTCGGGTCAGTCTTCACGTGTGTTATAATGATGTTTGAATCTGGCAGCCCCTCATTAGCTCGGGTTAGTCCTTATCTGCATAAATGTTATTGAATCTGACCTCTAACATCAGGTCGGTCTTAACAGATGTTCTTGTGTTGTCGAATCTTTTAGTTCTGCCCTCGAGTTGTCTTCTTGCACCTCGGGCTCGGACCCTTCTGTCCGACATCTCGTCCCTGTAATGACTTTGACCTTTTGTCTGCAGTCTACCCTTAATAGGAATTCTGACTTTTTGAGAACTGAAAACCACCATCAACACACTTCTTGGGAGATATTAGAAAAAGTCAGGCCTCAAAACATACATAAAGTTGGATTTATTTATAGTTTAATTAGAATTCATTAAGAATATTTTTAGAGATCCTAATATTTGAGTTCCAATTATTAAGGGGTACTCACTTATTGGCTAGTGAATTTTATTATTAGCAAAATTATATATTACTATAATTGACTGTCCAATGGGTGAATACCACCTCAGATTGGACTTAATGTCTGTTTGGTATGACTTCTAATAGAGGTCAAATACTTTTTTTTTTTTAATTCTAAAAGCTTTTTTCAGAATTTTTAATGGTATTTGATTGCATTTTAATTAGAGATTTTGAGAATTAAAAAAGCTATTTTAGCTTTACTAGGAAAATCTCAAACTTCGAGCTTTTAGAAGTAAAGCTTGTAAAGTTTTTTTAAAATGTTAAATTATATATAATACTCTTATTTAATTTAATAATATTATTTAATTTATTTCATAACACAATTTAAAAAAATTTATCCAATAAAATAATTTTATATTTTATAATAAAAGCCCTCTCGCTCACTATCCAATACTCAAAACTTTTTGTTTATTCAAAACTCTACTTCTAAAAACTCTACTAGTAAAATCTCTATTTTAAAAATAAAAAAATTTTTTTTTTTGAAAAACTATACCAAACAGAGTCTTAAATTGAGACTCTACTCATTCATAAATATAATGTTTGATCCTGATAAATAAATAATATTTTTTTTAAAAAAAAATTATTTAGTTCATAGTAAGTCTTTAATTTCAGGAAAAGTAAAAAAAAAAAAAAGACACTAAAATCTAATATTAATTATTTTTCTGACCTCAGTAAAAATTTAATGAGATTGTTTATTCTATATAATTTGAGGGAGCGCAAGAAGCAAAAGTGTTGTGTAACTTGGATTGATTCAAATTTATGACTATGACCATGAACGTAACTGTAAAATTTTCCAAATTTAACAAAGGATTTTACCACAAAATTAATTAGAATTTAATAGTCATTTATTTATAAACAAATAAGGAAAATAAATTAATAATTCAGTTACAAAAAGTTGATTTAGTTCAAAATTTGGACACATGCTTCTTCCACAGTCTTGGCTTCAATCCACAGCTTCCCAAGTTTCAAAACGACAAGGAATATTGTTACAAACATGGTTTAAATTACTTAATTGCCCTTTTACATTCAAAAAAAGAAATAAAATAAAAAAGAAAAGTTTTATAGAATAAATTGACTTGTAGAAAGAGCTCAAGCTCTCAAGAATGGTTAAAAGATTTAGCAATATGAATTAAATTTCACTGTTTTTATTAAAAAAGAATTATTTGAGTTTTTATTATTAATGTGAATGAGCTGAACTTGGGCAATTTTCATTATTACATTGACTCTCAATTATAGTTAAGAAAATTGCATTTACCAATAATTAGTATAACATAATGAGACCCTAAATCTGTTGACACAAAGCATAAATGCAATTGAAGGGGGTAATAAAGTAATAACACAATTAACGCAAAAATTAAGACAACGTTTTTGTAGCTAAATTCTCTTTACCTTGTCCCCACAAAGAATTGAGATCCAGTACTAAACTGGATCAATAATCATGAGATAAATGGAACTTACATGATATTCGTACTAGATAAATTCTTATAATTGATTCAGTATATTCTATATAATCTCAACTGTCATAATTGGATGGTGTGATTTCTTCTATAACATCTTACGAGAGGTAGTCTTGTGAAAATTGACAAATATAGACAAATATGGCTCATAATAAGAGTTTCATTTTAAAAACTCACATACGATTCTATAAAATTGAAGACAACTCAGGTCACCGTGCATCTCACACCCATTAAATGGCTTTGATTTAAAAAATAATAATTTGAACATCAAATGCAAATAATCACGAATTACGGTCTATAAGGTAACAAAGAGGTATTCCATATGTAATTTAAATTTCCTCAAACAATTTCCTAAAACACAATGCATTTTTAACGACCTAATAGTGAATGGTCAATTTTGCCCTTGGAAAATACAAATCCTATGGCTTACGTAGGGAGATTAACAGTCACAATCAACTAGAAATATTAACCGTTGGCTTGACAAGTCATCCAAAGGCTAAAATTGGTGACAAGTATGCACTCTTTCTAGCTCATTTCACTATTAAAAGAGCCCGTAGAAATTTAACCCTCATCACTCAATTTAACATTTAACCACCCTTCCTTTCTTGAGAGCTTAAATTTTGTTTTTATTTTATTCTCTTTACTGCATGGAGCTTGATTCAAGCTTTAGAGATGATTATCCTTTCATTTCAAGCCTATTTTCCGATAATCTCTTCAAATCAGACATAGGAAATGGATTTTCTTCTCTAGAAAATCCATCTTTTAAAACTTTATTTCGCGATCATCATAATAGTCTTGATCCTTGTCATATTAGCGAGTCCTTATTTTCGAATCATCACAATCATAATCGATTTACTCTCCAAGAATCCTCGAAAAATCCCCTAAACGGGATCTCAACAACGAGTTTTGATCCACTCGAGGTTTTTGCAAATGGGTTTTCGAGTACTGGGAATGCATATACCTCAGATCCTTTAATACCAAACAGTACAAACGGGGATTTGCATGGTTCAGAAGTAACAGGATTTTGGGATTATTCTCAGAATTTTTCAGCTCAATCAACGGCGCCGGGAGCTCAGATTTATCAACCGGTGCTGATGAATTTTCAAGAAAACGGATCATCAAGATCAAGATTACCTGATGAAGTCTCATGCGTATCCAGAGAGTATGCAGATCATCAAGATCAGAAGAGGTACAAAAGGGTGAATATAATAAGAAGAGAAAAGAAACTTCCAATGCAGAACAACATAATCAAAGGACAGTGGACTCCACAAGAGGATAGGTAAGAGAAGAGTTTTAATTTCATTTTGATCTATTTTTTTTAATTAATTCACCAAGAAAAATATTAAGGAGACTAAATCAGAACAAAACAGAGACAATTAATTCATAATCAAATGACGTCGTTTTCATGGTGATTTTGTCTCTGTTTTATCTCTATATAACATTGCTCATTCATTAATTCATAAATGTTATTTTAGGGTTTCCTTCCATATTTTTCTCCCTAGGGTTTCATGTTTGTTATGTTTAATTTAGTTATTTAAGATTTGATATCATAAATCTTTCTTTGCAGTGTCTTAATCAGGCTTATAGCTAAGTATGGGACAAAGAAGTGGTCTGATATTTCAAAGGAAATGACTGGCAGAGTGGGAAAGCAGTGTAGGGAGAGATGGTACAATCATCTCAAGCCTGATATCAAGGTATTTTTTTTTCATAATTATTAAAACTTATTCTAAATCAATTAAATATATGTATATACTTGTAGAACATTTATACGTAGATGTTCACCAGGGAATGTACGTATACTACATCATATATATACACGACGTATATATTCATATATTATAAATTCTTTTTTAAATATAAGTATATGTGTATCGTGTGCATGTATAAATACACCATATTTGCACAATCTCTTACTCAATATGAATGTTTGGGATTGTTAATCCTGTGTGTGTATAGATATATATACACACATGATATATTAATACAAATATGTATATATACAAACTTAGTTGTATATGTTTAATTCATTAAATTATTAGAAAATAATAATGAGATATAATTTTCTTTGCTGACATGAATGGTCAAATATATAGAAATTATGACGTTTGATTTTTCATCGTTATTATCTCTTAGTTTACGCGACTTATAAAGTAAACTAATAGTTGTTCTGACAACCGTTTGTCATTACATACTTGACAACGCATTAGACATGCATGACGACAAGTGCTGATTTGGGACAATATTTTGAATCATACACACATCAGCATGGTATTATGAAAAAGGCGGAGATAAGAAATTCACATAATTAGAAGTCTAAATTTTATTTTAAATCAAGTTATAAAATAGTGACTATATATCAGATATGTTTGACGAGGAATGCTAATTTGAACTAGGGTTTCTTGCAGCAGAGTATATAGGTCAACATGGTAAATCTTGAAAGAGGTGTTAAATGAAAAATGTCTCATAATTATAGAAATTTTAATACTTTTTTGAGAACAGATTTTAAGTTATATGATAGATTCTATATATAGAGAACCATGCCCCAACTCCAAATATATAAAGTTAATTGTTGATATTTCTTGTTCTTTAAGTAAAAGGTTTTATTTTTTTCCCCTTGGGGATAGCTGTAATTTTAAATTAGGTTCAAAACTTTTCAATCGGTTTAAGGAAAAAAAGAAAGATAAATGCTTGTTTTCTTTTGCCATTGCCTTGCCATATTAATGTAATAAAGCTACAAATTCATTTTGAATAAAAAAAAAAATATATATTTTCCTTTTTGCCTTTCAAAAATGTTAATGCTATAACTTGCTACACGATTGAATTGATGGGGAATTAAATTCGTTAATTAGGAATTTTCCCTTTTTTGCTTGTTTTGAAAATATATGTTGGACCATGCATTATGTAAGATGAGAATTAGGTTATATATACAAATTAACTTATAAGTTTGCATATTGGATGCATAACCCTAGTATTATTTTTTTAAATTACAAGCATCATTTTATAAACTACTACAAAAGATACATTAGCTCTCGCAAGGTTAGAGAAGGTATTTAAAAAATTCAAACTCATGATCAAACAGATAGTAAGTTAACAATTGACTATCGTACTAAATACAATTCAACTCATTTTATACATATTTGCTTGTTGTATTTGCAGAAAGAAGCTTGGAGTGAAGAAGAAGATATAATACTTATCGAAGCTCATAAAGAAGTTGGAAACAAATGGGCAGAGATTGCCCGTCGGCTGCCTGGTAGAACTGAGAACACAATAAAAAACCACTGGAATGCTACCAAAAGAAGGCAGCAATCGAAGCGAAAACACAAGGAAACAGCTGCAAGAAGCACTCTCTTGCAGAACTACATCAAGGATGTAACTTCACCTCAATCTGCAAAAAAGAACAAGAGCATTAACAACAATGCGCCGCACGAAGATTCTAATAACTTCATCACTACAGCGCCTGACTGGCGGCTGCTCCCGGTTTATGATCACAATGAAGCAGCTATTGGAGGTTTCTCTTATGAAACCAATATGTTATCCGATGGTGGCTACAACTTTAGCTCGGTGCTTGATGAAATGCCTTCTGCTGGTTCTATTGTTGAAAGCAACATGGAGTTTGATATTCCGATGGAAATTGATAGTAATTACATGCCAGATGAGGTGAAGAGGGAGATGGAATTGATGGAGATTGCCTATAAAGGTCTTTAAATTAAACTTTTATTTGTTACTTTGCCTTGCTTGCAATGCATGCTGGAGAATTTTCAGAAACTATAAAGCTTTCTCAAAGTGGTCGAGAAAATGAGGATGTAAGTAGTGGGTCAAATGCATTTTTCTCGTGACTGTTAGTGTTAAATTGTTATATGCTTTTTTGTGTGTTGTGCAAGGTATGTAATGTTTGAACATAATATTTCCTTACAGTTGTTTCTATCAAAAGTTTGAACTTGTTGGTTATCAATTTGCTATGAATCATTGAAGTTAATTGACTTAGTTTTTTCATCGATTTTATCCTATTTTGGCTATTTAATCATTGATTTTCGATTTTTTAAAATCGAGTGATTTGTAAAAATACTCATTTATTTTTTCCCCTCATTTTTCTTCATATTTAGAGACTTTAGTTATCTCTCTTGACTTAGAAAAGTCATGAGTTTATAAATATTTTACATTTAAAGATTTTCATTTTATATTTTAACAATATTCTCAAAAGGTTCACAAGCATATGATATCTTAAGTATCGAAACAAAAGCGTAACATATTTTTCAAAAAAACATTAAAGAATAAAGATGAAGAAATAATATAAAGCATAACATACTTGAAAATAAACTTGAAGCACAAAGTAGTGTTATAGTTTGTTAGTGAGTCATGTTAATTTCTTCACTCCCCAATACCAAAGGATTTAGCCTCTCTTTGTTATAAGAAATGACAAAAAGAAGGTTTCCATCATAAGGGTTGAAGGTATGAAGCTTAGAATCAATTGAGAAAGTAATAAAATGAGAGGAAAAATAAGAGATGTAGAGATAATTATAGAGACTTGTATTAAACAAAGGGAATTACAAGATATATATACAAAAGATAGATGCAAAACCATGAATATCCAATTGTGTAAAGAATAGACATATATATAGGCAAATCCTAAAAACTAAAAATGGCTATAATAAAATATTAAACAATATGATTTGTAAAACATATTTCGAATTGGGTCAAAGGGTAAAATTTATCATCCTTGGAGTCATTAGTTGATAAGCTTTGATCATGTTTGACATTTCCTTTTGAGTGAATTAGGTGTTTTGGTGGAAACTAAGGTCTTGGAGTAAGCTGATATATAATTTGTCCTTTCATGTGATATTATTCGGATTTTTGAGATTTTACACCTACAATGCCATAAACTTAATTAATTTACAATAAGGTTATAGGGTTATGATCTTACTCTAAATTTAAACTTATATTTCTAAAATGATGCTAATATGAGTCTAAACATATCCTAAATATATAAATATTTGAGTATCATCAACACCCTATACTAGTTTTTTCCTAGTTTCCAACAACTTAAGTGTAGACATTACATTTTTACGCAAAGCCTGATGATGAGTCTCGTATGAAAGTTTGGAAAGTTGCAAGGTTAAACGTTGGAATGGAAAAAAACTCCAGAGAATTTGAAAAATAGCCATGTCCCAACTGGACATCACCTATGTCCGGCCAGATCTCCCTCCCAGCCACGATAAATCCGGCCGAACATTTATTGATATGCTAGTTATCTAGTAAAGTATAGTTGGATTATGCTACTCTACTGAGGGATTTACCTTAAGATTCTTTTCTTTTTTAAAGTCATTATTATCCTGTTAAGGTTTATGCCTATAAAAAGCTTGTGAAATGAACGAATTGGGGGGAAGACACAAAAAAAAAAGAAAAATAGAGAATAAAGCAAAAAAGGCGAGTGAATTCAGAGATAGAACTGAAAGAAAAATATTGTGAGAAGTCCTTGAAGTTTCCCCTCTTCCGGCGAGCGATCTAGAGCGATCTAGTAACTGCTTGATTTTTAGAGGTGTCTTACAAGCCAAATACACATAAGGTATAACTTGAGGACACTCTCATCGCTCTTTCCACTCGTTTTAAAATATTTTCTTGACATAGTATGTCCGGCCAGACTTGATTCACATCAAGTCGGACATACACACGAAATATATCCAGCCGTATATGATTTTTCCCCTTTGGTATATAGAATGGAAACCTTGACATAAATTCTATAGCCGATTCTAAATGGATGGTAATATGGTCTGCACTTGGAATACAACTCTGCATACCACTGGGAAATGATTATACGAAATGCCGATTTTACAGATCTTGTTGTTTCATTATTATCATGTTGTTTCATTTTAATGCATGTTTCTATGTTTGTTCTCTGTCTGGTTCACATAGAATTTCCGGCCATACTCAATTCATGTCTGGTTGGACATCCCTATATCTGGTCAAACATCCATAAAGCCATGCCGATGAGATATGTACTCTAATTGGCTGAGTTATTATTATTATTATTATTATTTTACTGTTGTTCTATTTCATGAGTCATTCATTTACTGTTATGTTGTTATTATTGTTGTTATTTTGATTATTATTGTTAGATGCGTATGATATTATAGTTTCAAACTTTCTGGTTTGCAAAATATATCCAGCCAAACATGCAATATGTCTGGCTGGACATACCTGACATAGTGAATATTCGACCAGGCTTCCCTAAGGTCAGGCTGATGAGACATATACCTTGTTCTGTTTGGTTAATGTTATGTTATAATTCTCATGATCCTTGATCATTTATTTTGCTTTCTTTATTGTCTGCGCCATTGTATGCTTTTGAAACTGTCATTGCATGATTCTGTATAATAAGACATGGCTTCACCTATTTTAAATTTGGATATTACACTAGCGTCGAGACCATTCCGAACCCAAATAAGTTTAAGGTCAGACCTTTCGAAGGGTGTAGTGCGGCCTTAAATCATTCCCAATGTATTATATTAGGTGGTGACTCCTTTATTCTACTGGTAGTCCCTCGTGGGCTATTCGTACTCTCTACGGCTTGTGAGTCCAACAATGTCGTGGTCGCCAACGTCATAGGCATAGTGGTAAACCCCGCTTAAATCCTACATTAAGCTAAAATAAAACAAAATGATGGCTCATAACTTATCAAAAATATGGTCATGTTTCATTAGTGAATATGCAAGCACATGAGCAAGTGAAATTAATAATTGTCATAACAATTATTTTATTTAGATAATTTTTATAAAGACTCAAAACGTGTGTGTTAAACCTTAAAATAAATGTTAATCAAGCGTATATAATAAACTTTACAAGCTAGAACTACAACTCCACGTCTAACAAGATAAATCATTAGGTGTTTAGGTAAAGTGTTTGGATTTTCACTCGATGGAGTTGTAAAAGAGAAATAACTCAAGATATGAAAATGGCCAATCTTTTAGTACAAGTATTAAACACATATTGATCATAGAATAAGCATGCATTTCAATGGAAATCAATATTATTTTATGTACATTCTTGGAGTCAAAATATCAATGCATGTATTTGTAATGTGGCAAAGGTGAGGGTTCTCAAAGAAATGATTTTCGAATAGTACAAAACCTTCCAAATATGATAAAGTATTGAATTCCTTTTGACAATCTTCCTTTTTTTTTTCCCCAAAATTGGGATAGCAAAAATTTCTTCCAATTTCTTCCAATTCTCTCTCTTTCTTTTTTTTTTTTTTAGAGAGGAGAGGTGCTTGCCTTTTGCCAAATTTTCTTTTCAATTTGTGCATAAAATATCCCCTAACACTTTATTTTCGAAATTCCATCCTCATTACTCCATCTTGAGCATATATATGGGAGTATTAAGTACGAAGGTCATAACAACTAAGCTCAACCCCATTTGGAGTATATTAATGTTCATGGTCGATTAAAGAAAAATTTAAAAAAATATATATATATTTTCTAAGCTTAAGAGGGTTTATCTAAATGGATTCATCATGGAGGAAGGCTTGAAAGGCTTAAATGAAAACCTAAATTGATATTTATCATATTCCAAATTAAATACTTGTAAAGATTTCCAAGAAATGCAACAAAGTAACATTAGTTTGCAATATTGTAATCACTCTCTCTCTTAAAATTTGCTAAATCTTGATAATTATCAAAGTGTATGTAGGTTCATCAATTTATAAAAGGTTGAAAGATGTATGCGGGGTATTCGTTTAAATAAAAATCACTAAGTAAGCAAATTGAAATTGCAAAAGAGATAAATATGCAATATGTACCTATAGTATTCAATGATGAAAATAAACCACTTAAAATAAGTTAAGTTGCCATAAAATTGTTTCATTAAAATTCATGTTTCATAGGCATCAAAATATTAATAAGGTAAAATCTAAGCCTAAAAAAAATGTGGAACATGGTATCACTTCCCTAAACTAAATTTCGAATGGTCCTTAATCCATTAAATTTTAAAGCAGATATAGGGTCAGAATATAAACGGAAGTCTTCAATGAACGTGATCAGATTGAAATAATAAAACTCCATAAAAATTAAGTTAGAAAAATCAATTTTTTACACAACATAGAAAGTTCGGTTAACGGAACCACAAAGTTAAGTTATACTAATCCTTGGTAGAATGTTTTTCAGATGCAATCAAAAGTGTAAGAAAAGAAATAGGGAAGGAAATGCGGTAATTAAAAGAGAGAAACTGTAAAATTAAAATACCACAAAGTACTAAATATATAATTAACATAAAATATGTAATCTAATAATTAAAAAATGTACGGGCCAAATTTGGTCCAAGGGTAATTTCAACCTTTCGCCTCAGGCCCACTGCTAAATGCACCCCCGAAATCCCCTAACCGAACCCAAAGACATTGAGCAGGCCCAGGCTCAGAGAAACACCAAGCCCAAAGACCGATACCTGCCCTTTAAATGCCAACCCATGAAACGTCGAGACCCATAACTGCCCTTCATGACTGCCAATAACTGCCTATTCATGACTCGACTGTTACAAGCACCCAAAACGTATGACAATTAAGGCATTCATGAGTCCCACCTCGAATCGCCTATAAGAGGAACCAAAGTCCAGAAGAGTGGAAAGGGCATGAGAGCTCTTTTACATATAGCTCGAATAATGTTCTCTCTAAGAACCCCTTACCTACAGCCCTCATGGTAGCTCACAGGAACCAAGGTAATCTCTGACCTTGCTCCTCCTTCTACGGTATTAATAGCTCACTTCCACCACTGACTTTAGCGTCGGAGTGCCCCCGGCACCCACCACACCAGTGGGTAGTTTACTCCCGCTCACTCTACATTTGTTTTGCAGGATCGCTAATGCCCCCAACCTACAAATTCTGATTATGGACCTCGGCCGAAAACCAGCATCCACAATTTGGCACCCACCGTGGGGCCTTAGCGATTCATAGCAAAAAAGGATCTCTCAGTCTACGGTTCCTACAACTCAGCCAACCATGTCTTCTAGCAGTGAGCAAACATTAGATCTTGTGACCACACAGTCGGCCATACTCCAAGAACGATTACGCACCTCAGAAGAAGAGAATCAAGCCATGCGAAGCTCCAAAACAACCCTCCAGAAGCAATTGGAACAAATCTCCTCAACTTCCCAATCAACTTTTCCAGACCTAGCATGAGGCAAATGTGTCAATCAACACGACAATGAAGAAAGTTTAGTATCTGACAGAAAGTCCACTCCACACGACAAGGAAGAACTCCTAGCTAGGGGCTGAAGCACTACTCGACACGACACGAAACATGTCTTAGTTAGGGGCTAAGGTTCCAGTCGAAAATTCCAAATTCATTCCAAAAAAAAGGTGCAAAAAATACAAGGGGCATACCCCAGGATATAGAGCTAATAAACTCCAAGCACAGCCGACAGTACAAAGCAAAAAGTCCTAGTGCAAATAAGGCAGAAGCCAATGGAAAAAGAGCTTACGAGGGCTGTAAACAAAGAGGAAAGCTGGGCAGATTGGCAGCCCATCAACCAAGCAGAATAAGCAAATTGTCGCAACCCAAAATGTCGAAGTATCCCCCAATTTGGAAAGCATCAAGGAGAGATCAAACACGGACCAATGACTTTCAAGACCCATTAAAGCGGCCTAAGCTTGCTAGATCCGAAGACTTACCAAACCATTTCCCAGCCTTACAAAAAGTTTCAACCAAATCAATAGAACTGAGCCCAAAAATATTTCTTTTTCAACAAAGAGACCGAAGTCCAAACAAGCTTTATAAACAAAAATCCAATCCCCAGCTAAGCCAAGTCCCATATCGATTAGTGCTTGAGCAGCAACAAAAACATAAATTGCAAAAGAATTCCCACATCGATTGGTGCAAGAGGAGCATCAAAACGCAAACAACAAAATTCATCTGGTTTCAAGAAAATTGGTTGTCCACCTAATCCAGACCCCATATACGCCTTATTGAGTCAGGGAATTCTTTGTGTTTAACCAAGAATATCAATCTACGACTTACCACTTCACAAATCTCATCCATAATTTCATTCGACAGGACAAAAAGGAAGGCTGACATGCTTAAAGTTCCAATCAAACGTTACATTGATACACATTATGAGGATGATATAGATGAAGACCACGCTACATTCAACAAGGTGAATGGCCCACTCACCAATTTCAAAAATTACCAGGCATGGCCTTTTTACAATAATTCAAACTTACTACACTGCCCATTCGACAAAACTACATACAAAGAATAAGTGCCACACTGGCCAAAGCTATGGGCAAAACTCTTACAACTAAAGTCGTCTGCAAATCAAGAAGGTCCAGGAAAGGTTAAAAAAAATGTGGAGCATGCATGGAGAGTTACGAGCCCCCATTCCATTCCACACTTTTTTTTTTTTGTGGAAAATTACAACCATTCCACACTTCATTCCACATGCATATCACACGTAGCACAAGCTCTAAAAATCATGTGATTTCCAATAAAAAAATGAAGCATCTAATGTTCGACATTGACAGAGGCGCCATTTGACGCTACATGCACATACGTGTAACATTGGCTAATATCCCACTCAACATAATGCAAAGATTGTCTGGCTGATAAATGATATGTATTTATATGTTAAGTGTGATTGTTTTCATGATAGGCTACAGACCATGGGCTGTTTTCAAGCTTTGGGCTGGATTTGGTGACCTGTTTTATAGGTTTTGGGCGTGTTCTGCAAGAGGTCCGGTTGTTTGGTGGGTGGCTAGTGGGCCGACTGCTCATGGGCTATAGTGGCCATGATTTGGGTTGGTCTTTGAAGTCATTCATGGAGTGGCTTCTTCATATGGCCCAACTCGTGTAAGTCTTGAATGATGGATATTTTCGACGACCTGCTTGGCTCTGCAATTTGTGCTTGGTGATCCAAGAGATGTGAGACTATTGTGTTTGGCGTGTAGTCTATGCATGGCTCTTGTACGAGTGGGCCAGATAGTGATTTCTTGTGGCTTGGGCATTGTGCCAAGCTGGTTTTTTCATGTGGGTGGGCTGGCAGCAAAACTGTCGTATGGCATGGTGCTTCACGTGGGTTATTTTGAATTTTGAATTTCATGAGACACTTTCACGTGTTTCTATTTTCCTTGGCAAGTGAGCCATCAAATCATGTGCTTCATCAGGTCTAGTAGAGTAAAGACCCTCATTGACCAATGTTTAAATCATGTAGGATGAGGAATGAAGACCCTCATTAATCTTCATCATGACTAGAGTGTGTAGACTCTTCCATGTACCTTCATCAAGTATAATGAAGTGTTTAGATTCCCGTGTACTTTCTTCAGGAGCATGTATAGTGTAGAGTTTCTTGGACCTTCATCGTGAGTAGTAAAATGAAAACTTGCTTAGACCCCATCACATCTGGTAACCTGTAGTATGGAGATGTAGAGTCAACATATGACATTCATCTAGACTAGGAAAATTTAAATACTCTCATGGTCTTTGACCAGTAGTATGGAGATTTTTCTGGTCTCATCAAGTCAAGTTTGACAGGGGACATCCCTCATAGACTCATGTCGAGTCAAATGAAGACATGGACTTCCTACAGTCCAGACAACACATGTCGCATGAAATAACTCTTGAACCTCCATCTGGTTCAGTCGACCGGGGAAATTTCCCCATAGACTCATATTGAGTCAAGTTTGACAGGGGACATCCCCCATAGACTCATGTCGAGTCAAATGAAGATATGGACTTCCTACAGTCCAGACGACACATGTCACATGAAATAACTCTTGAACCTCCATCTGGTTCAGTCGACCGGGGACATCCCCCCATGGACTCATATTGAGTCAAGTTTGACATGGGACATCCCTCATAGATTCATGTCGAGTCAAATTAAGACATGGACTTCCTACAGTCCAGACGACACATGTCGCATGAAATAACTCTTGAACCTCAATCTGGTTCAGTCAACTGGTTATTTCCCCATCTACTCTTGTAGAGTCAAGTTCATGATCCTAACCTTCATCTAGCTCATTTGACTGGACGCATCCACGATGGATCATGTAGAGTGAAGTTCATAACTTGACATTCGTTTGGTTTAATCAAGAGGCAGGATCGACGCTCAGGTACACCTTTGTCCTCTGGTCTCGACACGCACGTCAAATACTCTCCAAGCCAATGACCCATTGACTTAGAGAGTAGGGGACAAACTGTACGGGCCAAATTTGGTCCAAGGGTAATTTCAACCTTTCGCCTCAGGCCCACTGCTAAATGCACCCCTGAAATCCCCTAACCGAACCCAAAGACATTGAGCAGGGCCAGGCTCGGAGAAACACCGAGCCCAAAGACCGATACCTGCCCTTTAAACACCAAGCCCAAAGACCGATACCTGCCCTTTAAATGCCAACTCATGAAACGTCCAGACCCATAACTCCCTTCATGACTGCCCATAACTGCCTCTTCATGACTCGACTGTTACAAGCACCCAAAATGTATGACAATTAAGGCATTCATGAGTCCCACCTCGAATCACCTATAAGAGGAACCAAAGTCCAAAAAAGTGAAAAGGGCATGAGAGCTCTTCTACATATAGTTCGAATAATGTTCTCTCTAAGAACCCCTCTACAGCCCTCATGGTAGCTCACAAGAACCAAGGTAATCTCTGACATTACTCCTCCTTCTACGGTATTAATAGCTCACTTCCACCATTGACTTGAGCGTCGGAGTGCCCGCGGCACCCACCACACCGGTGGGTAGTCTACTCCCGCTCACTCTATATTTGTTTTGCAGGATCTCTAATGCCCCCAACCTACAAATTCTGACTGTGGACCTCTGCCGAAAATCAACTGCCCTTCATGACTGCCCATAACTGCCTCTTCATGACTCGACTGTTACAAGCACCCAAAATGTATGACAATTAAGGCATTCATGAGTCCCACCTCGAATCGCCTATAAGAGGAACCAAAGTCCAAAAAAGTGAAAAGGGCATGAGAGCTCTTCTACATATAGCTCGAATAATGTTCTCTCTAAGAACCCCTCTATAGCCCTCATGGTAGCTCACAGGAACCAAGGTAATCTCTGACCTTGCTCCTCTTTCTACGGTATTAATAGCTCACTTCCACTATTGACTTGAGCGTCGGAGTGCCCGCGGCACCCACCACACCGGTGGGTAGTCTAGTCCCGCTCACTCTATATTTGTTTTGCAGGATCTCTAATGCCCCCAACCTACAAATTCTGATTGTGGACCTCGGCCGAAAATCAGTATCCACAAAAAAAAAATATTAATCAAGCAAAAACAAATGCAAAAACAGAAAAAAAAAATTTAGATTTTTGAGGGAACTTGGACTTAAGATTTTGGATTTTGAGGGAATTTGTATTTTTCAATGGGAGCTAAAAATGTCTGACAAGAGAATGTAGGAAGAGTCACACAAGCCAATGCATGTGACCTCATGTGCAAAGTTTTCCAAGTATGGTTTCACTCTTTTAGAAATAGAACCATATATCTTTAGTGTTTATGATATCAACGACACCTAAGGGTACACATGCTTGATTATGAAAGGACGGATCCACCTTTATCATGCAACAATTTCATTCCTTCTTTGTAAATTTTTATATTCTCATAAGCACACAATCTAAACTCATCCAATTTATTCAATTGTTGCAAATCAAAATTCAATTTTCGTCAAGACCACACTACAACAAAATTGACTTTTAGTGGCGAAATTTTTCGTTATATTTTGCCACTATTTCGCCACTATAAGTGCGACACAAAAGGTATTAGTGACGAAAATTTAATTCGCCACTAAAAGTGTATTTTTTCGCCAATGAAGATCATTTTTAGTGGCGAAATGACTTTTCCCCATTAAAGGTAGTACCTTTAGTGGCGAAATTTCTTTCCCCACTAAAAGTACTGTTTTTTTTAAAAATGTAATAAAATAAAATAAATCCTAAATTTTTAATATACCATATGATATTTTATATTGTAAAGTTTTACAATATATAAATTTTGATATATTAATTTAATGATCATATACATTAATATACGCAAATAGAATATTTGTATTTACAAGCAAAAAATATATATATTGTTATAATATCAAAACATACAAATGATCAACAAATTACAATTCAAAAATAAAAAATTATTGTTGATTCCGTCTTAGTTCTACGTTTACATTTTATATCCAAACTTTAAAATTGATGAGTCTCTTCAACAGTTTGTGATGGCATGAACCGACGGTCGTTACTCCGCACAAGCTGCAATATCAACACCATATTTAAAAATCAAATGACTATGGAACCTAAATTTATACTAATAAGTAACAACATATGAGATAAAATATAATTTGATTGAAGGGAATGAAAAATGAGTGAAGAAAATGACAGAGTGGAAATATACATTTCCTCACTTTATCATATATTATTATTAATCAGAACTAGCCATTGATTGCATGAGTTGATTCTATATACCCAATACACAAGCATCGTTTCTAATTTCCCACATTTATAGAGGATTTGTGCACTAGAATTCCAGTTTTAACCACAGAAGAAATGAAATTACTTAAGAAAAATAGAATACAAGAGACATACTTATAGCTCATGGACGATGGCTTCAGTGGGCCAACCATATATGCAGAAAGCAATTTTAATTAATCCACTTTCTACCAAAAGATTTACACACTAAAAAAAAAACCCATCAATCAAAAACAAAAAGCTGCATATAAAAGGACATGAAAACACCAAAAAGCTACAGAAGTGAAATAGGGACAAAGAGAGAACTAACCACCAGCAAAAGAACTAAACAAATATATTTAAAACATAAGAGATGACATGAAGTCTTATTACTGCATTAGAAAAAAACAGAAACAATTGTCAAACGAGTAATCAATTTCATGATAAATAATGAAAATGGTGGTAGACTAAAGAAAAAGAGCTTTCTTAGAGGTATAATATGAATTTAAGACATAAAAGTTCCAAAAGAATGCATAATATCATATAGAATCACTAGCGGGCAACGCAAAGGAAGCTGAGGATGCCAACTTTGGCTATGCAGTGATCCAAACTTTGAAAGTAACAGATGAATATTTCTTATAAGATGAGGAAAAAATAACCAAGGAGATAAAACACAGCAGTGCAGAAGCAAAATCATATCACTTCAGATACTATATGTTGTGTGTACAAACTCAACCAACTGAAGTAGTGTCAAATACCTGGCAGTCTATAGCAAAATATTCCAAATTCATCTGCATATTATCAACAAAATGATAAACAAAATCAACATGTAATTATGTTCCAAACCAAAAATGGAAGAATAGAAAATGAAGGGAGCTTATTGGAAAATTATAATTGCTTATGCACAATAATCAATCCAAAGATTCAAATAATTTTGCAAAGCAAGAAAAATAACCTCTCTAAGAGCACCCATGCGAGGTATAACAGTTAAATCCTTCTTGATGTAAGTCACATACTTCTTGTACAGAGGTGATTTTCCAGATATATCTGACAAAGAACATGATAACGCTGCCAAAACCAAAAACAAAGACATAAATAAACACAAATTATAATTGTCTCCAAAAAGGAAAAAATGCAACCACTTTGTGCAAAACATATATTTAACATAAAACATGTGGCATCACTGACCTCTCACCAGGGGGCCAATGAAACTGCTCTAAGATGAAGTGTATCTGCACTGAAATAGAGCAAAGGCCTTGAATCTGCAGATCAGCAAGTGAAAGATGTAGGGAATTATTTAAAGTGCTTCGAAGGTCAGAGAATTTGCATAGTGGAGAAAAGACTAATATGAAATGCAAAGTGACATATAATCTTTTTACCTTTAGATGAACCACTTGTAACGAATTTCCACAAATTGAGTCAGTTTTTGTCATCCAAGGCAGAATGATATGCTGCTAACTATAACTAGAGGCAGCTATTTATATTATGCCAACAGAGTGAGTGCGTGTAACTGAATCTGCAAATCAGAAATACAAGTGGGGGCCAAAAGAGAGACATGAAAGATAAGTAGAGGTTCCATCATCAATCATTTAATGCTGCTTATCCTCTTCTGGTAGTCTGATACTATCAACATGGTGATTCACAAGCAAGTTAACTAAAAAACAGGAGAACAAGGGATAGCCAAATTGATTTTAACAAAAGTTGGTTTGGATCCTGCAACCCAACATTACTACATTTGTTTCTGCTTTTCAGGTAGACATCCACTGGTCACCAAAAGTGGGCAACCTGCAAATGTATAATCTAAAGATTGAAATTCAACTGCTTATATCAACACAAAGCAAGTATATTTTAAAGTATAATAATGTAGACAGATACTACAACTCAAAAAAGTTCATCACATAGTTATAATGCAAGCCTACAAATTAGCTGAAGAAGAAATTGTAATGTAATGATTATACTTGTAGATTCCAATAATATTTTCTAGGTCTCACATTTGCTTCGTCTTCAGCTTCTTTAGCTGCACAGTCAATGGATATAAAGAGATGCTCTAATCCAACAAGTCGCTCAATAAATCTTTATTCTCCTGTCCAGTTCAAGAGGAATAAGGTCTATAATTTTTGGTTCGTAACACCTCAAAAGCACAACAACATTACTAGATTTAGACAAAATTTTATTACATGTTAAAGAAGTATCCAATACAAATTTATTCTTAATTTGAGGCATTTTCTTGTATTAGGTCATTTCCATTTTAATTTAAAAGAAATCCTAGCATGTCTAAAATCATCAATATGTAAAGTAATACCTCTTGATTGATATCAATTCCAATCTCGTCAAGAACTTGGTTCACGAGTTCTTCTATTTCTTCCTCTTCCTCATCACCTTCCAAAGCATCATCAATTGCATCGCCCATAACCTCAGTCGTCATTTCCATCTTCTCATTATGCCTCTCAAATTCTTGCATAATCTTCTGTAGCGATGGGGAAAAACCCTAAAAACAGAGATAAGGGAAAAAAGACATTTTTGAATCGAAACCCAGAAAACCCAAATTTAGGCAATAGAAATAGAAGCATACCTGAAAGATGAAAAAGCTGATGAGAGCTGAGAGCTGCAGAATTGAGAGATGAATAATGGAAAAAGCAAAGCACGACAGAAATTGAAGAGCTGAAGAGCTGATCGATCATATTTGCTATTAATTTGTTGTGAGTTGAGAGTTGAAGAACTGAGACCTGCGGCGCCTATGAGATGAAGATGAAGATTTTGATCATGAGTGTGTGGTTTTTTCAGAAAAAAGATGGGTTAATTTTTTTGAGTGTAAAACAAACGAAGAAAAAGAAATTTTGCGTGGGAAAATGAAAATTTCCCACCGACTAATTTAGCGGCGAAAAAACGGCTGTTTTTTACTATTTTTAATGGCGAAATCATATTTTCACCACTAAAAATAGTGGTTTTTAGTGGCGAAATTCGCCACTAAATTTTCGCACTAAAAGTGTAATTTCTTGTAGTGCCATAATATTTTATGTTCTAATTCTTTCTGAAGATGACATGCTTTCCCATAGACTAGATGGTAAGGAGGTATACAAATAGGAGATTTGTTTGCCGTCCTAAATGACTATAAAGCATCTTTATGTTGGGGTTAACTGTTTTTTGTAGGATTCCCTCAATCTCTTTGTTAACTAATTCAACTTGGCCATTTTTTAGGGATGGTAATGGGTGTCAAATTTATGAGTGATCCCATATTTCTTCATTAATGCTCAAAAGGCTTATTATAAAAATGAGATCCACCGTCACTTATTATAGCACTTGGAATTCTAAACATAGAAAAGATATTTTCTTTTAAGAAGAACTTGCACACAATATTGTGATCATTTGTTGTAGTTGGTATACCTTCCACCAACTAACTAACATACTCAACCGCATTTGAGATTTAAAAATGGCCAAAAGAGCTAGGAAAAGGACCATTAAATTAATGTCCCAATAATAAAAAAATCTCAGCAATAAAAATAAGTGACATAGGCACCATGTTCGTTTTTAAAATTATTCCTAACTTTTGGCATGCATCATAAGATTTACAATAAGCAAAAATATCTTTACTTATGGTTAGCTAATAAAATCTACAACTGAGTATTTTGCTACATATTTTCTCACATGAAAAATGATCACCACAAACACCATCATGATAAAAAGAAACCACACTTTCAATTTCATGATTACTCATACATCTTCTAATTATTTGGTCTTTGAATTACTTGAAAAGATAAGGCTCATCATAAAAGAAATTTTTTGACCTCCCTAAAAAAAAAATCTTCCTTTTCTGTGCATTCCACTCCTTCGGAATAGTATCCGTAACAAGGTAGTTCACTATATCAAAAAACCATTGGAAAGAAGAAACTAGGGAAAAACTTTCATCCAAAAATGAATCATGAATGGGCCCTAGTTTGGCAATCTAGAGCTAAGCGAGATAAATAGTTGGCAAGAACATTTTCTACTTTTTTTATATTATTATGTCAAATTCTTGTAGGAGTAATATCCTTCTTGCTAGTTAAGGTTTGGAGTCTATCTTTATCAATAAGTATTTTAAGGCTGAATGATCTGTCAAAATTCTAATATAGGATCCTAAGACATAAGTCCAAAATTTGTCCAAGGCGAAGACAACGACTAATAATTCATTCTCCGTAGTAGTATAATTTAATTATGCATTATTGAAAGTCTTAATAGTATATGATATGACATGAAGTTTCTTGTCTAGCCTTTGGCCGAGAACATCTCCTAATACAAAGTCACTTGTAACATCCCGCCTAAGTCAGGATGCCACCGGTAGGAGAACAGGCTAATCCTGACTCCATAAGCCTCTGACTCTGACGAGATTCCGACATGACCTATGCTAAAATCAAGCAACCTGAATCAATGTCCAGCACCTCAATACAACCTATAGGGCCCACACCATATAATACTAAAACAAACATCTCAAAACATAATACAAAAGGCTTCGTGTCCGAAAATGTGTATAAACAAAAACTTTACAATTTTGTTTATACAAACTTAAACTCTCTCTACAACTAGACTTGAATTCACAAGACCTGGTGACTGGCTGACTGTAACACTGCTATCCGGCTTCTCACGTTCTGAAATCCGTGGTCGACCGATCAGGTCACCAACCTGCAAAACTCAAAACACTGTTGTGGTGTGAGTCATAAGACTCAGTAAGTAATTATGCTCATTCCTTGAGCGGCAAACACATGCAAGGTCTGAAGTCTGAATTAATTATCTAGGCACTAACCATTTAGCAAACACAATCTTTATAACTGATCTTTATTATCTGTTTACATATATACTTTAAATCATGTTTCTTATTTACACTTTCAAACACTCATAACATACATCAAGATTCTATATTACTAATTTTCATATCAAAACCCATCATGTTTGTGCTACGCCACTCCAATTTCTCCTTATCTTTTGTACACTCAAAGCTAATCTAGAGGAGGTATTTATAATAACTAACTTTCTTTTATTTTCTTGAAATATTATCAAATCGGTTGTTATAAAACAAACTCTATTCAAACATTCAATGCACTATCAACACTCATGTATCCATACATATATGTAATCATACTATCATGTATTACCATTCGCAAAGGATTTTCTAACAAACATACAATTCATACGAATATTAATCATTTATGCATAAAAATGTAATAATGCTATCCTGCATTAATATTAGCTATATATAACTCAAATGATTCCTAAATGAGATATATGCATGATTTGAAAACTAAGTTCTACCTTAACATGTAATGCTTTTATAAAATAATTCTAAAAAAAACGTTCTCTGAAAAAATAATTCCTGAAAACCCTTTTCTGAAACTATGTTTGAAAATCTCTTTATAAAACTTAATTTTCTGAAAACATGCTTTAAATCTCTGGAAATTGTTTCTAAAAATCAGTTTTCTAAAAACTGTTTACTAAAAACTGACTTTTGAAAACTATATACTGATGATCTGAAAACTGTGTACTGAAAATCCGAAAGCTGAAAACTGATGATACTCGATGCCCATAACAAGAGCTCAACTACGGCATCTCTGAAAACTGATGGTACTCGATGCCCAAGACAACAGCTCAACTGGGGCATCTCTGAGGCTGGTGGTGCCCTACGTCCAGGACAACAGCTCAACTGGCAACGTAGAGCTCTACACCCAGGACAACAGCTCAACTGGCAGTGTAGCCACCACTAGAACTGGGGGTGCAGATCAATGCTACCGCCCAAGCTCTAAACTAGGGACCAGGTACACGATCCTAAGCCGCCATCCTGGCCCTACATGTGCACATGTTCTCTGTATCCGTCAATTCCAACTGTAATAGTTACATACTGGGGTAAGTTTTTACCTCATGCCCCGAAAAACTTAAACCATACTCTGTGTCTTAAAACTGTAAAAAAAAAAAAATTGAAAAATACATTTTCTTTTAAAAGCATTTGGAACTTTCTTTTAAAACCCTTTCTGAATTTCAAAACCATTCTTAGCTTTTACTCATTTTAGGAAAATCTTAATGCATAAATGCATATACGTTTCTTATGCTTTTACTAATCACAACCATGTTTCCTTATGTACTTATCTTTAAACTATAACTGCATATGTATATATTCATGCATAACTATAATTTAATGACACATGCAGTCTATTACTTATATGCTTTCATTACTATCTTATGTCCTATCTATTTATTTAAAACTATCATCGATATATTTTTACATACATATATCCTACATGCTTGCTCACATTATAAACTGTCATAACCTCAAAACCACAAGCAACCTGATATGCGTTTATACACATAATGTCATATGTCCATACTCAAGCTAACAAACTTTATTTTTGTGAAAACATACCTCAATTCATTTCTCGTGCCAACCTAATAATTATACAGCATACTCTATTCATATTTACCTCCATCGTTACCAAGCAAATTCCTAAGCTCAAATCTTACTTCCCAGTTCTAATATCAAATAGAGTTTTGAAATTAATACACGAACAGAAATTAGATCCCAAATCATTACCTAAATACATATCATTTCATTAGTTACACATATGATCTCTTTTTACATTATTAAATTTGTGTCATGCCTTAAATTTTATCATTTACTCATTACGTTACTTATTAACCAGTTATAATCATACTATAATGTCTATTTTAATATATAGATTATTCAATAATCTCCCACGATTATCAATTTATTTGTAAACACTCTCAATTATTTCGTTGTAAAAATCGTTCTTATATTCCAACTCTTATACATGTTACATACATCGCTATTTATATATGCATATATATACTCGTTATTTTATTATCGTATGATCACACAAACACTAAACCTATATTTAAATTAAATCCAATACTAAGTCTTATATTTATATCCATTCAGCGCACATAAACTTTTTTTTTTCCAATTCTCTTTCTTTCCAATACAATCATAAGGCATTAAAATCCAATAAGATTTAAACAACTAAAGGAGTATAATTTCCAAGTTAAAACTTTCCTAAGCATTCGGCCAAGACTCAAATTTTAAAATTTAAAATTTCAATAAACTTCCAGTTAAACTAATGCTATATAATCATCTTCATCGTATACTATTGCTAACAATCATTAATTACTCAAAACCACAACCCCTAATTATATACATACACTCGGTCAAAAGACCCTTAAGCATTCTTAAACATCTTCTATCAACCCAATTAAAATCATCATTCAAGTAATTATTATTTTATTTATTTATTTATTTATTTTAATCCCAAAATAATGAAATTTCATCAAATAAAGAAACTCCAAAATTTCCCCCAAATCCTAGGGTTCTATCAATTCCACCTCTCATCCTTAATCAACTAAACTTCTTTCAATTTCCAACCAAATTTGCTTAATTTACATACTACTTCATCATTTTTAATTTAAAATAGATTGATTATAAGAATCAAAAGAAATCATTAAAAACCCAATTCAAGGAAATCCTTTACATAGCCTACTTACCTATTTTTTGCCCTTGTTTCTTATTTCCTTCTTTCTTTCTCCATTTTCTTCTTCTCAAATAACGCTTCTTAATTCACTCTTCCTTTCTTAAAAAAATGATTCGAGTGAATTCTTGGGTTAGCTTCAAGTTATTGGCAGAGAAACGCAACTTTTTTTCCCCTCTTCTCTTCATCCCCACGACAGAAGCAGCAGGAAAAATATATAATATGCCTTTTTTCTTCTTCTTTTTTTATTCTTCATTAATACTCCTTAGTCTTGGTCTAGAAATCTCTGGGTGCATCCCCAAAATTAGATGTGTAGCCGAAATTGATAAAAGAAAATAGGCAGAAATGTTTTGTTAAAACAGTTTCGGCCTTTTTTTTGTTGTTAATAGGTTAAGCCCAAGTCATACTTATAATGGGCAAATTAATTATAAAAATGTATTTAATTTATAGAAATGTCTAGGTTCATTCATTTTTTTTTTATTTGTGTAATAATTTCACCCCCAAATTTAATCCAATAAAATTATAATCAATTTCATTAAAATGATCTCATTTTACTTGAAAAATAAACCTCGCATTCGGATGCGATCCCACATAGGAAAAATTAAATTCACGCTAATATTCTAAAATAATCCGGGATGTTACACATTACTATCATCACACATGATTTCAAATAAAAATGGCACTAATATTCGAAACAAATATTCCCCAGCAACGACGCCAAAAATTACTTGTCATTTTCCATGAGTAAAAATAATTTAAGGTCCCAAGTCCAAGACCACAAGTCAATTATAATACAGGTACTCAAGAGTCTAACATCATTATTCCCCGGAAGAGTATTGTTGAGCACAAAATGTAATAAAAGGAAATTAACAATATAAGTTAAAGTGCAAGAAAGTAAAGGTCTTGAAATTATGATTTGTGTAAAGTCCTAAAAATATAAATTGCAATAAAATAAATAACAAGAAATAATAATAAAAAGGATGGAGTGAGTATGTGATTCCACCAACACACATCACTAACTTAGTCCATGTCACATACACTACTCTTTATCAAAAGCTTAAACCAAGCAAATCATACACCAATGCTAATGAAACATAAACCCATAAAAATTTATAAAGATAGATTTTCTCAAAGTTCACTATCCCTAAATGTACAAACCTAAGAACATTATCCATATTGTCCATGTCCATAGGTTTGGTTTAGAAGAGTCATAAGTTTCTATTAATATTTTACACTCAAAGATTTTCACTTTATGCTTTAACAATATTCTTAGGAGGTTCACAAACACATGATATCTTAAATATCTAGACAAAAACATAATATGTCTTTCAGAATATATTGAAGAATAAAAATGAAGAAATAATACAAAGCATAACATAATTGAAATTAATATTGAAGCACAAAGTAGTATTAGAGCTTGTTAGTCATGTTAGTTTCTTCACACCCCAACAATAAAGGATTTAGCGTCTCTTTGTCATAAGAAGTGACAAAAGAAATTTTTCATCATAAGGGTTGAGGAATCAAATGGAAAAAAAAATATATGAGAAAATGAGAGGAAGAATAAGTGGTGTAGAGAGAATTCTAAAGACTTGTATTAAATAAAGAGAATTACAAGAGATAGATACAAAATATAGATGTGAAAGCATAAATATCTAATTGTGTAGAGAATGGACATATATATAGGAAAATCTCAAAGATTAAAAGGGGCTCTAATAAAATATAAAAAATATGATTTATAAAGCCAAATTCAAATTAGGCAAATGGAAAAAAGGTCATCCTTGGAGTCATTGGTTGATAAGCTTTGATCATGTTGGACATTCTTCTTTGAGTGAGTGTATGTGTTTTAATGGGAAATAAGGCCATTTTTTTTATAGACAAATTAGAGTAAATTGGTCTAGGATATGTCCATTTTATGTGTTGAAATTAGGATTTTTGAGATTTTACACCTATAATACGATAAACTTAATTAATTCATAATATGATTATAAGTCTATGATCTTACTCTAAATTTAAATTTTTATTTCTAAAATAATGCTACTGTGGGTTTGAAAATACCCTAAATATATCAATATACGAGCATCATCATAATACAAATATCTTTAAGATTTTCAA
This sequence comes from Zanthoxylum bungeanum, assembly GCA_019454045.1. Classification (NCBI taxonomy): domain Eukaryota; kingdom Viridiplantae; phylum Streptophyta; class Magnoliopsida; order Sapindales; family Rutaceae; genus Zanthoxylum; species Zanthoxylum bungeanum. The sequence continues at coordinate 33,621 of SKCR01029610.1, read as the reverse complement.
CAGAATCCAATTATCATGATTAGGGTTTCTATATAGTTTCACGCAATCATAATCTTAAGAAGAGTATATCATTTGAGTTGGCATTATGAAAAGAATCTAACAGAATAATTAGCTTTATCAGCTTATAATAGAAAAAGATCATTGTAGTTCTTTTATTTTTATAGATTATTCTCGAGCTTTCGAGGACGGAATGAAATAATTATATATGGTGATGGGAAGCTCAAATATGATGAAGATCGGAAACTATTATCTATAGGTCAATAACTAATACTAATTTTTTATTTTAAAAGATAGGGATGGGCGAAATTTAAATTGATTTTTTAGCCTTTATTTTTCACATGATTAGTACTTTGATGAAATAGATAAATAAAACTGTTTGAAAACTACGTAGTCGAGTTCCTCGCATAATTCCTTGAAACTTATAGACTTTCAACAGATGATATCCTGAAATGATAATGGAATGACTATCTTTCGCCGAAAGAAAGCCCCATAGATGATTCCCAAGAAATACAACAAAGCAAGTCATCTTTGATTTGGAGCGAAATTCCCTCATATTGTTTCAACATGTTCTCATTGTTGTTATTTCTGATAGTATGCTAGATGATTGTGGAGTTGGATTAAGTATTGAAATAAGTTTGTGCTGAGTTTTTTAATAATTAATTGTTAATGAATTATAATTTAAATGTAATCGAATCTTAACTGTGTATTATTATTAAATGTGTGATGGAAAATTATGTAAAATTTAACACAGTTTTACACTGGATCTAATTCGAAGATTAAGGGATTGGTTGTTTTCTTTGTTCCATATTGGTCTTTCAGTGATCACTTCTATTGAAGTTTTTTTAACCATATTTTCTCTGAGAACTCTAAATCTCTAGAAGTTCAATTTATTTTTAAGAACAGTGTGTGCTGTTTGGTTACTAAGAAAATCATAGAGAAATTGCTGAGAAAGATATTTGTTGTAACGGTTGTTGACGGACGATTTTTGTCCCAAGGGCAGTTTCGGGATAACTCCCCCATGACAATCTTCCCTCAACCTTGAATATGTTTGGTTATGGGGAGACCAAAAACAAACTTGACGAATAACAAGAAACACACAAGAAAATCGAAAAGAGAAGATTTAACGTGGTTCGGTAGAGCTTGTCCAACCTACGTCCACGGTCACAAAGTGATACAGAGCTCGACCGGCCTGTTTTAATGAAGGTCTAATGAAAAACCGATCATGTTATTTTTCTTTCTCTTTTTCTTACAAGTTTGCATTTTAGTAAAAAATTTGGTAACCCTTACAAATGTGATATAACTTCCTTTATATACTACTCCACATGTGGCACTGTTCCCGTCTCTTTATGATGTCAGCCTTGAAGATTTCCAGATTTCTGACGATTTGACAAGTTCTCTTCCTCATTCTGCCATCGCCAAAAGTAATATCTTCTCTATGAATTCCTATCACATCACGTAGTAAAGGTGCACTGTCAGACTCTTTTCCTTAATGATGATAGCCTGCTTGAATTTTGGATGTGAGAGTTTTGGGAGGGAAAAGTCCAGCTGCCTTAATCCAACGTCAGCTGTAATGGGTCGACCATATAATCTGTCGAGCTACCAAAACTACTTCTCGAACTGATCTGAAATATCCGACCCACCTTCTGTGGACGGTTTTTACTCTGATATGGTCGGCCTCTAAGAGTTGATTCGTGCTGTGTTTTGTGGATGAGGGGATCTTCCCTATTTGCCCTTACTAGACTGTTCCGAAGCTTTAATCATAAAATCCCCATCAACATCCATCTCCTAGTTCTTGGTTCCAATGAGTGTACGAGTCGGTGCTGGGAACTAACAAATCAGAAATGTGTTGCACGACTATCGGGTGGCTAGTCCTCAGATTTGTATAAAAGACTACCGAGGTGCCATATTCAGGTCATCCTAAACGTCATCGTACGGTTCTGTCCTCCAACCAGTGTCAGGTACTCGGTGGGACGTAACTTGACCCCGAGGTGAAAAGAACACTTGGCTCTGGGGGATGTAGCATCTCTAGACCAAAGATATGAAGAAAGTAGACTCGGCGGAACGAATCCAGCCTCAATCTGGAGGATAGAATACTCGGTGGAATGAATCCAGCCCCGAACTGAAGAAATATAACAGACTCGGCGGAACGAATCCAGTCCCGCATTGGTGGAATAATACAAACTCGGTGGAATGAATCCAGCCCCGATCTGATGGAACATAACATTCTCGGCGGAACGAATCCAGCCCCGAGCTGGTGGAACAACTTAGACTTGGCGGAACGAATCCAGCTCCGATTTGGTGGAATAATACAGATCCGGTGGAACGAATCCAGCTCCAATCTGATGGAATAATACAGATTCGTTGGAACGAATCCAGCCCCGATCTGGTGGAATATAACAGTCTCGGCAGAACGAATCCATCCCTGAGCTGGTGGAACAACTTAGACTCGTTGGAACGAATCTAGCTCTGATCTGGTGGAATAATACATATTCGGCGGAACGAATCCAGCCCTGATCTGGTGGAATAATACAGATTCGGCGGGACGAATCCAGCCCTGATATGGTGGAATAATACAGACTCAGCGAAACGAATCCAGCCTCGATCTGGTGGAACGTCTGAGACTTACATGAGGGAAGATCTTCAACCTCTGAGGCTCTGTGGATCCTGGCGCAGGCGTCCCTTTGCCAGACCAGAAAAAAATAAAAACTGGAACAGAATGAAGTTAACAAAAGGTGGAGGTGACTTAGCACATACCCCAAACAAAAATCATCAATAAAAATAACAACTCGGATGCTCCAAGATAGTGTTCTGTCCGAGGCCTCCAGAACACAATTCTGAACCTTACAATTCAATGTCCTGGCTAACCAGGCTAAGGATGCGCCGATCTGAGCGGTCAAGTAAATCTCCATGGGGGACATGGACACCTCATGTGTGCCTTCCCTGGATGGTTCTCCATGGAACTCACCAGCCGACTCATAGGGGTAGAAATCTCCCTAGGTCCGATTTATTTGAGACTCCTGTATCAATGGCGCTATTTGACCAAACCCAAGCCAGGTGGTCTGATGGTTCTCAACGAGACTCACCAACCGACTCGTAGGGGCAGAAACTTCACTAGGTTCGGTTTACCCGAGAATCCTGTAATCAAGGGCACCATTCGGCCAAACCCAAGCCAGGTGGTCTGATGGTTCTCAACGGGACTCACCAGCCGACTCGTAGGGGCAGAAACCTCCCTAGGTCCAATTTACTTGAGACTCTTGTAATCAAGGGCGCCATTCGGCCAAACCCAAGTCAGATGATCTGATGGTACTCAATGGGACTCACCAACTGACTCGTAGGGGCGGAAACCTCCCTAGGTCCGGTTTACCCGAGACTCCTTTAATCAAGGGTGCCATTTGGCCAAACCCAAGCCAGTTGGTCTGATGGTACATAACGGGACTCACCAGCGGACCTCCAAGGGGAAAAAATGTCTCTGGGTCTAGTTTACCCGAGCTATTCCTCAAAAATATGAGCCATGAGGTAGTAACGCTCCGGCTTCAGGGGTTTGATAATGACACCCTGGACTGGTGTACCATGAGGGGTTCGCGCGTTTCCCACATGTGCTCCATCCCTTGATGCGTTTTGGATCCTCAAAAGTGAAAAGAACCAGGTCAGGACACTTCCACCCCGGGGTTTGATAATTACACCCGGGATTGGCGTGCCACGGGCTTGGTGCCCTCCCCAGTTATAGATCACCCATTCGCATCGAGCACGTCCCAAGAATATTGAACATGATTTTCAAATTCAATTAAACAACAAGTAAAATGGACAAGTCTCTTTATTCAAAAGAGAAAAACATATTCATATTCATGAGACCTACTGCCCTTCTCACTACTCTTGGTGGGTTATTTCAAGAGAGGCTTTACAGTGATTTTTGGATTCTGGCCAGCTTATCTCAATACTTATGGTTTAAAGAAAAAAGATTACTGGAAGTACCTTCTTAGCATCTCGGTGTTCCATGGCTTCCTGAGCCAGGTACTGTTTAATTGCTCCAAAAGATAGACATCTGGTCTCATATTCTCCGATACTCTATAGGGTCCTTCCCACTTGACGCCCAGTGATCCTTCCTCTGGTCGGCGGGTATTCAATGTGACTCTCCTCAAAACCAAGTCTTCGGGGAGGAAAGATCAAATCTGAACTCTCTTATTATAAAAATGGGTAATTCTCTGTTGCTCTATGACTGCTTTTATAGAAGACTTCTCTCATTTTTCTTCAGCCAGATCGAGATGATTCCTGATAAGTCTTTCATTTTTTTTCAGCCTCAAAGTGCCGGACCCGATGGGTGATCATCCCTATTTTTGCTGGGATAACATCTTCACACCCATAAGCAAAAAAAAAATGGGGTCTCTCCTGTGGAATCCTTGTGGGTCTTCCGGTGTACCCATAATACTTCTGGTAACTCTTCGTATTGGACAATTATGACCCATAACGTCACTATTTGTACATATCATGGTGTTGTTGTACAAATTAACTATGTGAAAAGGAGATTACACTCTTATCATTTGTGATTAGATCACCTAGATGTATAAATGATAGGAGTCCTTATGATTAGTTCCTATATTGAGATGATATGAGACAGTATCAGTCCTCGAAGGATTAATCATTAAATATCCCTAGTCAGAGTATTATCGAGATTGGACATCGATAATGCATAAAATACTAGTATTACACTTGTTCGCGTTGTGAGGGCACAATAACATAGTTATCATATATTTGGGTATTGGATACTCATGCAAGTGTAATAGGAGGTTGTGTTTACCGATGGTACGGAACAGCTTTGCTGCCCCTCGGAATTCCATTGGTAGTATGACTACATGTCTATGGAAGTCCGAAATCAGGGGATGTGTATTTGTCTTAACCTGAGACTTGCACCGCTAATACTTGTGACAATCAATACGTTTTGGTTTTGGTCGTCCATGGCTTTAACCAGTTCTGTGTACGCCTTTACTGGGTATATTGAGAATCGTAGTGTATTGGGTGTGATGTCAAGACGGAAGTATCACTCCAGTCATAGTGGAGATGATGTCACGTAGGATACAAAACTAGTACTCTTAAGTACTGCAGTCATCGGGATAATATGACTAGGTCATATTTGTCCGATTATAGAGACTAGTTACCAGACATCCGACATGTGCTTCGTACGGGGCAGACACAATTCCAGCCCCAGGTCTAGCACGTGACATCTGATACTGGATCGCAATACGCAATACTACATATACTACGCATGACATAGATTATATATTCCAGTAAGAATATTTCTGGAGAATTGGGTAGGCACGGTGCTTTGCTAGAAGCCAACCATGTCTTGTAAATCGGTAAGCACGTGGTACGAGGTACGAGGTATGCACGTATTCGGATAATCCAATGACCGTATTTACTGCTAACATATCCAGGGATCTCTTGGGTTGCTTCCCAAAGATTCACCGATGACAGTTGATTGAAATTAAAATTAATCTGGGATAAATTAAGAGAGAGAAAATTAATCTGGGATTAATTGAGGTATTATTTAATCTGGAATTAAATGTGTTCGGAAAGAGAAAACGCGATTAATTTGGAATTAATCGGTAAAAAAATAAATTAATAGTTAAATTTGATTTTTCTATTTAATTTATTCGTATGGGCTAAAATTAATATATCGGATATATTAATATGAATTGGATTTCATTACGAAATTAAAGTTGGACTTTAATACGAACGAACGAATTAATTTAGAATTAATTCGTAAACGACGTTCGTAATATATGTACGAGGCATCGTTATTTAATTAATTAGATTTAATTATTTAGCGATGAATGTTCGTTTATTCGGATTAAACGGATCCGAGCCGCGGCAAATATTCATAGAGACATTCGAATTTTGAATTCAAATATGAGGCCCACTTTAATGTGGTAGTTGGGAGGGTAGTTGGCATTTATGCCAATACCACTAGCTTTTCAACTACATGGTTTTGTTTTTTGGAAAACCAAGATCCAACTACCAAGTTTGGGTGAAAATGGTAAAACCCTTTACCAAACCTAACTCTCTCACTTCTAACACACACTTGAACAACACAAAACCCTAAAATTCTCTCATGATGGGCGTGAACTAGAAGCTCCCCTCTCTTTGATTTTGTGGCAAAATCATTAGCTAGCACTTCAACAAATCAACAAAGGTGATAGTGAAACCACTTCAAGAGTTGGAATCAATAAAGGAAGGATCTTGGAGATCTTCCTCCCAAAACTTTAAAAGCTCAAATCCATTCAATGTAAGTAATTGCGAACTTATTTTGAATTTATGAACACCTTTTCTTGCTTATTAGATCCTTGGCATGTTCTAGGAACACTAACAATGGTATCAGAGCCAATTTTAAGCATGGAAATTTTAGGGTTCATGAGACTAAAATTTGGGGCTTTTATGTTTTGAGCATGATTCCTTCAAATTGATGCTTTGATCATGTTGATTATGTTAACTTAGAGTTGTGCATGACTACATTTGAAATAAATTGATTGGATCAAAAATTAAAAAAAATCCCACCTTGGTCGAATTCACTGTAGTAGTGGACTGCACATTTTTTTTTTTTTGTAACATGAAATGATGTGTTTAAATGCAAGTTAAATGTTGATTGTTGGTTTGATTGGATTAGAATCAAAGTCAATAAAGTTCATGTTAAAATCAAAGAGCATGTTGAGCATGAAATGATGAATTTTGATTCAATTTGTGTTGAGCATGAAATGATGTGTTTTGGCTTCAATTTGTGTTGAGCATAAATTGATGGATTAAGCATGATTAATTAAGTTAATTGACATTTTGGAAATATTGAGTTTAATTAATTAATCATGGCTAATACACTTTAATTAAAATAATTGTGATATTTGAAATATTATAATTATGTTAATAAGCCTTTAATTATGAATTGGGCTAAAAATGTGTATTTGGGCTTAATGGGCTTGGTTTGACCAAGTTTGGTTTGGGATCCAATTGGGCCCAAAACCAATTCCGTAAAATCCAAATACATCACTTGACCCTTTAAAGAATTTAATTGGGCCTAATGGGCCTAAATTAATTTGTAGGCAATAGGGTGATTCCTATTGGGCCTTGGCATTTTGGGTTTGATCCATTATGGCCAAAGCCCATGCCTTAAGAATTAATTAAAAGCCCATTGGACTTTAATTAAAATGACATTGGATGTTATTAGGCCTTTGAGAACCATTAAGATTGGATTTGGAATCCAAGTCTTTAAGGCTTATAAGTAAATGTAAATATTTAATTTGGAATTAAATTTGGAATTAATTGAATACAAATAAATTGGATTTAAAGTTGTAGTTCAATATAATTCAAGAATACTTACTTTGAGTATTTATTCTTAAACGAGTTTGACTCGCGCAAATCAAATCGTTGTTTGAACATTGGATGGTCATTAATTCAAAGATTAATTAATTGGATTAGATTGATTGAATAACATGATTTGTATGAATACAGGAATGTATTGCATGAATAATGTATATCAGATAGATATTAGAAGGGTGAGGGCAATTTTGTAAATTATAATAAATTTAGAATTTATTAAATTGGACCTGCGTGTCCAGCCTTTTATCTCTTTACTCTTTGTAATTCTCTTCTCACCAATTCCCCTCAATGTAAATGAGGTTTCTTTATTGTATTAATTAATGGGTAGAAGTTATAATAGTTCTAGCAGGGGAGAGGAAATTGAGTGATTTGTTCTAGGAACAATTTGTGGGATATCCATCTGCATATCATTATTAATTTATTTATTTATCGCGCCTTATTATGCTTTTAGAATGAATGCTTAAGGGTGAATGATGAGACCTAATTAAAGATAATAAATTGGTTGTCAATTTACACGTGAAAACCTCAAACAATATTAAGCGTTTTTCCTTCCGTTGAGTGATTCTTACTCAAGATCCAAAGTTGGCCTTGGTTTGTTGGCCAAAGTCAAGACCTTTGACAATTGCGGATGTGTTTGAATCATGAGAGTTTTGTTCCATATCGGTGTCTTGTCCAAGTCGTGATTTGTTGGCCAAAGTCAAGATCACTTCTTGTCCATCGACATTGATTACGAAGCTTTCCATGTCAATGGGTCCCGCTTAACTGAAATCATTAAGCTTGTTGTGCCAAAGCCAAGGTTAGTTGATTCAGAGGAAAAAAGTTAGGACAATATATTGGATATATTGGCATATATAGGATATGTTTCGGACTTGGATGTCCACCTACTGGATCTAGGAATTGGATGAGATCCAATTGATCTTAGAGATCTACCTAGTTAAGTATCATACAATTTGTTGGCCAAAGTCAAGATTGTGTGTTATTAGGGAACTAGGTTTCCTGAGTACTCGACAGAGGGTTAGAGGCTCGCCGAAAAATAGTGGTAGGCAAGAATTAAATTTGCAATATTCGTTTAATAACTTGCCATACACGCTCATATCAAATATCTCGTCAAATAAATTAAAGTATTAGTTGGACTAATATTTAATTGTTGTTTTAATTAAACAGTTGGACTGTATTCAAACTAATTCATTTATAGTTGATTATATAATTGGATTATAGAAATCACTATATTTGAATTTTACCCTTCATTTATAGTTGATTATATAATGGAATTATAGTAATCAATATATTTGAATTTTACCATAATTTATAGTTGATTATATAATTGGATTATAGTAATCAATATATATTTGATTTTAACCAATACAATGGTAATTAGTTATATAGTTAGAATATAGTAATCATTACATTAGATTGTACCTGAAATCGTTGATTAAATAGTTGGACTATTAGAATCAAGATTAAATTGAAAGATAAATGTTTAAAACATAATCCGAAGGAAAATGTATTTAAACGACTTTATTTTTCAAATTAGGAATAAAATTTCAGGATGGTCCTGGAAACTAATAAGTTACTTTATTTGGTAAAATAACATATTAGGCCTAAGCCTAGAGTTAAGAAAATAGTAGAGCATGATCTTTGGAAGATTCATGTGATGATAACTTTAGTGCTTAATCCATTATGCTTGTCAGAAGTACTCCTTAATTTCCTAATCAGAACTAAGGATTAGATCCTTAAAGTATGATGAAGAAATTGAAGGATCTTCATAGATCTATTCTTAGATCTTAGAAGCATTAAATTGCAGTAATAACTCTTGGAAAGTTAATGGCTATTCTCAAGGAGATAAAGCGAAAGTTATGCAATAAGGCAAGTAGCGCAAGGCGCACCTTACTTCGATATTCTAGAAACCCAAGGCTTGGCCAAAGGCTTATGGGATATAGAAAAGGGCAAAGGCAAAATCATTACTGTCTTCTAGGAAGACAAAGGACATATCCCAAGATGTCTGCCTAAACTGTGGCAAATGGGGTCACTGAAGTGTGACTGCCGTATGTACAAGGCAGACATGAAGGAATTAAAGACGGGCCAAGGCTCTGACTTTAAGTATGTTTGTCATAAACATGTTCACTAATAGTATTAAAATTGGATTTTAGATACTAAAAGTGGTACATAAATATATGTACTGATGTGCAGAATCTGCTTTGAGCAGGATACTGACTTCAGATTGAGATTACTCTGCGAATAGGAAACGAGACGACAGTCGCTGTTTCAACCGTAGATACCTAAGTTTAAGAACTACTCTTCGGGTATGTACTTAAATTATGAAACTGTTATAATGTTACTAGTTTAACTAGAAACATTATCTCTATATCGAGTATAACTCGTTGCGAGTATACCTTTATATTCTAGAACACTAAAATGTTTTATTTTATAAAGATGATAATGAGATAAACACATTAGATGTGAATAACATAATTTATATTTTGAATATAAATAAATCTCAAACATATGACATGATAAAGTAATAGCTTAAACTGATTTGATCAGAAGAAACTTAATTGTGGCATTGTAGTCTGTGACACAATTAAACAAGACTCGTATATCCGCACTTTTGAAGAGTGGGTACTTAGACGGATTTGATTTTATTCAAATGATGTATTCGAATCTAGTTTATTAGGTAAAGTACCTAAAACACTATTTACTTGATAAAAGTATAAGTGCCATCAATCTGTTAGCCCTTGTTCATAGTAACGTAAGTGGGCCCATGTCTAGTTAGGCTAGAGATGGTTATGAATATTTTGTGACCTTTACGGATGCGGCATCGTGTTATGGTTATGTGTTTCTTTTGAAACACAAATCTGAAACTTTTAGAGTTTCGACACGAAATAGACAAACAGATCGGCTAAAGTATTTATACCATCACGGTTAGACCATGATGAAAATACTTAAGCAATAAGTTTCTCAAATACTTGAAAGAGTAAAGTATTCTTTCAATGAGGACTCCTCCCAGAACACGTCAGTTTGACGATGTGTCCGAATGGAGAAACTGAATTTTGTTGGACATGATAAGGTTAATCATGAGTCGCTCTGAGCTACCATTTTCCTTCAAATGATAAGCATTAACAGTGCAATACTTATTTTGAATAAATTTCCATGAAAAATCTATTGGACAGAAATCATATTATATAAACAGGAAAGAAATCGGATTTTCTCATTCCTCTTGATTTGGGAATGCTAAGCATATGTTTGGATGATACCAACAAGAAACCAAATTGGATAAGTGCCATTTATCCTAGGGAAACCAAGGTATAGTACTTATACAACTCACTTGAGAACAATGTAATTGTTGCTCACCATGCGGTTTTCCTAAGAGGAATACCGATATGCAGTGGTAAGTGGGAGGATAGTAAAACTCGATGAAAATTGGAGTTATACTGTTCAAGGCACCAAGTCCTTAATGGAACACAAACAGTTCATCAAGGATGAAACTGTACCAGTAATCTTCGAATACACAAGAACCGCGTAAGTCGGAGAGAGTCAGAAAACAACCAAGTATGGGTTTCTGATCTCACCTCATAAAGATGTCAATCTTATTGAGGAATACGAACTGACTACGTATGAGGAAGTGATACAAGGTATCGACTCCCTATTATGGCAAAGTGCCATGAGTCCGAAATGGATTCCATGTATATCAACTATGTTTGGACACTAGTTTTTGTACCGCAAGGCATTGTGCCTATTGGTACTATATAAATCTTCAAGGAAGACATATGTGGATAGCAGCATGCCAACGTACTAAGCTAGGCTTGTAGCGGAAAGGTATCGTTATTAACATTGTGTCGATTACAACGAAACCTTTTACTTGTTGCCATGGATAAATCCATTTGGACATTGCTTGCTGATGCTGCATGTTTCATTCATGAAATATGGCAGCTAAACGTCAAAATCGCTTTCCTGAAATAGAAACCTTTTTGAGGATGTTTTCAACATCCTGACGATTTTGTCGTATCAAAACTAGCAAACAAGGTTTACAGGTTATTCGATCCATGTTTGGATTGAAGCAAACATTAGGTTCTTGGAATTATCATTTTGATGTAATCATAATGGTTTATGATTTAATTCAAAATGAGAAATGATTCTTGTGTATATAAGGAGGTTAGTGGGAGCGCACTGAAAGTGACTGTCCTAAATAATGATGATATGTCATTTCTTGGAAATGATATTCTCATATTACAATCGGTGAAAGCTTGGCTTTCATAAAAATTCTCCGTAGAATTCTTGGGAGAAACAACCTTTATTCTACGAATAAAGATCTAATGGGATAGATTTAAAGTTGTTAACACTCTCTGAGAAATCGTACATTGAAAAATATACGTTACCTGGTGTCTCATACGCTTTGAGCATATAGAGTCACAAACAGGTCAATCCAAGTGATAGACACTGGATTGATATTAAGAACATCCGTTAGTATATGTCTTAAACTATGGAGAAGGAGAACTTGAAGTGACTGGGATCACTGCTGCAAGTTTCCTAACCGATAAAAATAACGGTACTATATAGTTTGAATAACGGAACAGTGAGCTGGAAATCTTCCTAGCAAGATAATGTTACCGAATAAACAACAAATACAGGTTATTGCTGTGGCTGAGACAGCAATAGAAGCAATTTGGGTTGATAATAAATCTAATTAGATTAGATATATTTCTGTTAGCAGCTGAGCTAGGCGTTAGTATAGGCTAAAGAATTAATGGTCTCATCAACGATCCAGATATATACTTCAACAATTCATCTGATTCATTCGGATCATACATCGTGGTGATGTGATGATCGAATAAACCACATTAGACGATAATCATGCAAATCCGATGACGAAAGCCTTTCCTCAGCAGTTTGAGCAAACCGTACATAGTTCGGGTGTGTGACACTCGAGTGACTGGCTATAAGCCAAGTGGGAGATTGTTGGACAATTATGACCCATAGCGTCACTATTTGTACAGATCATGGTGTTGTTGTACAAATTAACTATGTGACAAGGAGATTGCACTCTTATCATTTGTGATTAGATCACCTAGATGTATAAATGATAGGAAGTCCTTATGATTAGTTCCTGGATTGAGATGATGTGAGACAGTATCAGTCCTCGAAGGATTAATCATTAAATATCCATAGTCAGAGTATTATCGAGATTGGACATCGATAATGTGTAAAAGACTAGTATTACACTTGTACGCGTTGTGAGGGCACAATAACATAGTTCTCATATATTTGGGTATTGGATACTTATGTAAGTGTAATAGGAGGTTGTGTTTACCGATGGTACGGAAACAGCTTCGCTTTGGATAGACCCCTCAGAATTCCATTGGTAGTATGACTACGTGTCTATGGAAGTCTGAAATCAGGGTAGGTGTATTTGGTCTTAACCTGAGACTTGCACCGCTAATACTTGCGACAATCAATATGCTTTGGTTTTGGTCGTCCAGGGCTTTAACCGGTTCTGTGTATGCCTCTACTGGGTATATTGAGAATCGTAGTATATTGGGTGTGATGTCAAGGCGAAGTATCACTCCAGTCATAGTGGAGATGATGTCACGTAGGATACGGAACTAGTACTCTTAAGTACTGCAGTCATCGGGATAATATGCCTAGGTCATGTTTGTCCGATTATAGAGACTAGTTACCAGACATCCGACATGTGCTTCGTACGGGGCAGACACAATTCCAGCCCCAGGCCTAGCACGTGACATCTGATACTGGATCGCAATACGCAATACTACATATACTACGCATGACATAGATTATATATTCCAGTAAGAATATTTCTGGAGAATTGGGTAGGCACGGTGCTTTGCTAGAAGCCAACCATGTCTTGTAAATCGGTAAGCACGTGGTACGACGTACGAGGTACGCACTTATTCGGATAATCCGATGACCATATTTACTGCCAACATATCCAGGGATCTTTTGGGTCGCTTCCCAAAGATTCACCGATGACAGTTGATTGAAATTAGAATTAATATGGGATTAATTAAGAGAGAGAAAATTAATCTGGGATTAATTGAGGCATTATTTAATCTGGGATTAAATGTGTTCGAAGAGAGAGAACGCGATTAATTTGGAATTAATCGGTAAAATAATTTTAATAGTTAAATTTGATTTTTCTATTTAATTTATTCGTATGGGCTAAAATTAAGATATCAGATATATTAATGTGAATTGGATTTCATTACGAAATTAAAGTCAGACTTTAATACGAACAAACGAATTAATTTAGAATTAATTAGTAAATGACGTTCATAATATATTTGCGAGGCATCATTATTTAATTAAATTAGATTTAATTATTTAGCGATGAAAGTTCGTTTAATCGGATTAAACGAATCCGAGCCGCGGCAAATATTCGTAGAGACATTCGAATTTTGAATTCAAATGTGGGGCCCACTTTAATGTGGTAGTTGGGAGGGTAGTTGGCATTTATGCCAATACCATTAGCTTTTCAACTACATGGTTTTGGTTTTTGGAAAACCAAGACCCAACTACCAAGTTTGGGTGAAAAGGATAAAACCCTTTACCAAACCTAACTCTCTCACTTCTAACACACATTTGAACAACACGAAACCCTAAAATCCTCTCATGATGGGCGTGAACTAGAAGCTCCCCTCTCTTTGATTTTGTGGCAAAATCAAGTTAGCTAGCACTTCAACAAATCAACAAAGGTGATAGGGAAACCACTTCAAGAGTTGGAATCAACAAAGGAAGGATCTTGGAGATCTTCCTATCAAAATTTTAAAAGCTAAAATCCATTCAATGTAAGTAATTCCGCAACTTATTTTGAATTTATGAACATATTTTGTTGCTTATTAGATCCTTGGCATGCTCTAGGAACACTAACACTTCGACCCATAGACTTTACAAGATCCGAGTCGGGCCTTCAAGTTTGCTTTGATCATTTTGTTGGCGGCTTCGACCTGCCTGTTGGACTTGGGATGAGCTGGTGAAGCGAATCGCAAGGCAATTTGAAGATCTTCACAAAGTTTTTGGAAACCCTTACTGTAAAATTATTTCCCATTATCGGTAATGATGGCCTGGGGAATCCCGAACCGGCAGATGATATTCTTCTTTACAAAATCCGAGGCTCTTTTTTCGGTGATTGCAGTCGGAGGTTTGGCTTGTACCCACTTGGTAAAATAATCGATGGCAACAATAGCGTACTTGGCTTGTCCTCGCCCTGCTGGCATCGACCCAATGATATCCAGTTCCCACTGGGCGATAGCCAAGGGCTCACCAGTGAAGTCAACTCTTCTACCTGCTGATGATGAAAATTGGCATTTTTCAGGCATCCCTCACACTTTCTGGCCACTTTCATTCCGTCCTGATGCATGATCGGCCATTAGAATCCTTGTCTCAATTCCTTATGCGTGATAGACTGCCCCCGGCATGACTTCCACAAATACCCTCATAGATCTCCCTGAGCACATAGTCAGCCTTTTCTGTCGCGAGGCATATTGAAAGTGGAATCGTATACCCCCTCTGGTATAACACTCATTTTATAAGATAAAATTTTGAACTCCCGGTATCTCAGTTTTCTTGCTTCTTTCTTATCTCCTGGCGTCTCTCCAGTCTCCAAATACTTTCTGATCGGATCCATCCAGGAGGCCTCTTCTCCTACTTCAACTTCCATTACCTCTTATTTCCCAACACTCCTTTCCTGTAGACAAATCAGCGGGATGGTTTGAGGGTTCTCTGATTTAATGGAAGACGTCAGCCGAGCTAACGAGTCTGCTTGATGGTTGTTTTCTTGGTTGATCTGCTCGAACTGCACATTGCCCATCTCTCTGGCCAACTTCTTCACCTTAGCCATATATGCCACCATATTAGGCTCTCTAACCTGAAACTCGCCTCTCAACTGTTGAATGGCTAGTTGGGAGTCGCTCTTTATGATCACATCTCGAACCCGCACCGCTGTGCACAACCTCAATCCGGCTAAAATGGCATCATACTCTACTTCATTATTGGTGGCCTTGAAAGTAAATCTCAAGGCGTAGACCACCTCCTCGCCATCATTACTCAGTAACACAACCCCGACCCCACATCCTTGTGAACTAACAGATCCATCCACGGACAACTCCCACTTGGTCTCCGAAATTTCTAAAACATGGGGCCTGGTGAACTCAGCCAAAAAATCCGGCAGAGCCTATCCTTTCACTACCATTCTTGGCAAATATGATATATCGTATTCACTAAACTTCACCGACCATTTCACCAACCCAGCCCGCAACCTTCGTTTTATGCAGGATCTACCTCCAAGGGTGGTCGATGTAGACTTCGATAGGATGAGCCTGAAAGTATGGTCTCAGCTTCCTGGCAGCCGTAACCAACGATAATGCCACCAGTTCATGAGCCGTATATCTCGTCTCCGCATCCAATAGGTCTTTGCTGATGTAGTTTATCGGTCTTTGAATCTTATCGGCCTTCTGCACCAACACCGAACTCACAACATATTTAGATACAGTTAAATACAAGAATAAGGTCTCACCAGGGATCAGTTTAGCTAAAAACGGTGGTTGGGCCAAATATTGCTTGAGCTGTGTGAAGGCTTCCTTGCACTCCTTCGTCCATGTGACATCATTCTTAATCTTCTTAATCAACTTAAAAATGGATGGCATTTGTCGCTGGAATGGGATATGAACCGGTTTAGAGTGGCCCTACCTGTCAAGCTTTGCACTTCTTTGACTGTCCTGGGAGATTTCAAATCTAGAAGTGCTTGGATTTTCTACGGGTTAGCATCAATTCCACATGCACTGACCATATACCCCAGAAACTTCCATGATGCCACTCCAAATGCACACTTCTCTGGATTCAACCTCATACTGTGCTTCCTTATCAGCTCAAAGGTTTCTATGAGGTCGGCAAGATGACCCTCCGACTTCATAGTCATTGTTATCATGTCGTCCACATACACTTGCATGGTTTTTCCGATGAGGGGCTTAAAGATCTTGTTCACCAACCTCTAAAATGTTGCCCCCGCATTCTTCAAACTGAAAGGCACACTCTAAAACAATACAACCCTTGATCCTTGATGAATGAAGTCTTCTCCTCGTCCCCGGGATGTATTTTTACCTGGTTATAACCTGAGAATGCGTCTATGAAACTAAACAACTCGTGACAAGCAGTTGAATCCACCAACTAATCTACTTTCGGGAGTGGAAATTGTCTTTCGAGCAGGCTTTATTAAGGTCGGTGAAATCTACACTCAACCTCCATTTTCCATTATGGTTTTTTACCAAAACCACATTCGAAACCCACTCCGTGTACTTTACCTCTCGAATGAAACCTTCCTTCAGTAATCCCTCTACCTCGACCGCTATCGCCTCACATCGTTCTTGGTTTAATATTCTTTTCTTTTGTTTGACTGGCTTTTGACTCGGATCCACTGCCAAGTGATGGTTGATAAACTTAAGGTCTATCCCGGACATATCACTATGCCCCCAAACAAAAATATCTGCATATTGCTTCAAAAGCTTTAGGAGATCATTCTTTAGGTTTTCATCCAAACTTGCTCCTACCTTGATGATTTTCCCTGGACTAAAGAGTTCCACCGACTCCAACTCTTCGGCTGATCCCAAATGGGCAAACTTCTTGAATCACACATCTGGACATTCTTCTGATTCCTCATCCTCCTCCTCTTCCTCCATTCTTTTCTTCTTCCGCCGACCTTGTTCAACACAAAGAGTTTCTTTCAAAACAGTGGCAAAGCAACTCCGGCCACCTTCTGGCTTCCACGTACAATCCTGATCCCGGCCCGGGTGGGAAATTTCAGCTTCAAGTAATAACATGACATGGCGGCCTTCGTTTTCATCATGAAGGGTCAGCCCATAATGACTTGATAACTGATCATACAATCTACCACCGTGAAGTCTATCATAATCGTCCGGGTGCGTGGGGAAGTTCTGACCGTCATAGCTAACTATATTCTTCCCAGTAGGACGACCGTTGGTGTCCCATCCTGGGTCACTGTCACATACTCTATCCCCAATCCATCTAAGGCTTCCTTGGAGATTATATCGACCGCACTCCATGGATCTACCAGAATCTTATCTACCTCTGTTCCTCTTATCACTGCTTTAATTATCAACGCATCATCATACGGAAAACTTACCCCATATGCATCCTCATCGGTGAATATTATAGGTATTGACCGATCACTTTGCACGCCTTGGGCCCACCCCACTGACATTATCTCCACTCCTCGAGCCCTGCAGTAATTTTTTCTTGACCGGTTCGAGTCTCCGGCCAGTGTCCTGCCTCCGACGATGGTATATGTTTGCCTATGCCCTTGTCGATGCCAGGCCGCCATGACCCATTGGTCAATGTATTCATTCAGATGATCATTTTGTGCAAGATTCTCCATCTGCTCTCGCGAATCCTTACAATCGTATGCCGAATGCCCCCTCATATTGCGGTGCACACAGTAATATTTCTCATTGTTCTTCTCTATTAGGTACTTTCTCAGATTAGGCTCCATCAAAAGGCCCCTACCCTGAATTTCTTTCGCGATCTGAGCCAATGGCTTATTTAGAGGTGTGTACCCTACTCCTCCGGCAACATGGTTCACTTGCACTCGAGCTCTCCTCTCTTGCGGCACATTGCTGGGAGGCATCACCCTGAACTCCCTCTGCCTGAAAGGAGGATTCCTTGACTCCCTATCTGGCCTCCGCGGCATCTCTGGCTTCTGCACTCTTTCCTTTTGCACCCCTCCCTTCTGAGCGGCCTTCTCATCTTCCTCCATCAAAACAAACTTCCTGACCAGCTTCAGAGCTGTGGAGTAGTCTGGTACATCCTGGAGCCTCAAGTAAGTCCACAATCTCCCAACCTTTAGGGCCCCCTTAAGACTTTCCAGAGCCTCCATCGACTCATTGGCCCCGACCTCGAGAACCAAATTGTGGTACCTCTCAATAAAATTCTTCAGGGGCTCATCATCCCTCTACTTTATCAACCTCAACTCTCCCATTTTCGTTTTTGAAACACACGCTCCTTTGAAATATTGAATGAATAATTTCCTGAGCTGTGAGAAACTACTGACGCTTTCTGGAGTCAAATTTCTGAACCTTACAGATGGCTTCTCCCACCATTCCCTGCACTTCCAAAAGCAAGACAAAACTCTCAATGTGAGATTTAGGATCAGTATGGCCTCTATATATATTTATGGATGGCATCGTGAACCGCCTAGGGAACTCCGCCAATAAGATTTCTTCAGTAAAATGAGAGGCCATTTCCCTGACCTGGCCATCCTCTTTATCGGCCTTTAGATTTTCCTCTCAGTTCTTCATTTTTTTCTAAACCAAGTTTTCATGTGGTTTTCGTTATCGTCATGCTGTCTCCCCTGAAGACCCATAAATCTGCTTTCTAGAGCACGACGTGCGCAGTGGCTAGTTACCTCTCGCTCCCCTCCCCTGTATCTCCTACCTCCCCCTTTTTGGAACGTGGGCTATTACTCGAAGACTCCAGCTTTTTCCTTTCTTCTTCTTTCTCCCACATTCTTCCCACTGGCGGGGCTCTCGCTATTACAACTGACCTCACCCTCTGTGATTCCTTCCTCTTGGTCTCGTTTTCACAGCTTAGATCTACTACCCTCTTCCCTTCAGCTATCTCATTTCTCCCTCGACTTGGACCAGCCCCCAGCCTCTCATTATTCGTTTTTTCTAGTCTCTCCAGTTTATCCATCATGGCCTTCAGGAGCGTCTGGTTCTCCTTTTTATCCTTTCGCATACTTTCCTCCATCCTTCCCATCTATTCTATTGTTGAACTCTTCGATGACCTGTGGTTCCCATCCTCCGCCATCGTCTTACTACGTTAACTGCTTTTTGCTTTTTCCCCACAGACGGCACCAACTGTTGACAGCCGATTTTCATCCCAGGGGCAGTTTCAGGATAACTCTCCCGAGACAACCTTCCCTCAACCTTGAATTTATTTGGTTATGAGAAGACCAAAAACAAACTTGAAGAAGAATAAGAAACATACAAGAAAATCAAAAAGAGAAGATTTAGTGTGGTTCGGTGGAGCTTCTCAAACCTACTTCCATGGTCACAAAGTAGGGTGGGAGGTTCTTTTATTACTTAACCAAGCTCGACCGACTTGTTTTAATGAAGGTCTAATGAAAAACGAGCAGGTTGTTTTTCTTTCTCTTTTTCTTATAAGTTTGCATTTTAGTGAAAAATTTGGTAACCCTTACAAATGTGATCTAACTTCTTTTATATACTACTCCACATGTGGCACTCTCCCATCTCTTATGTATGTCAGCCTTGAATATTTACAGATTTGAAAATTTTTGGCGATTTGACAGGTTCTCTTCCCCATTCTGCCGTCGCCGAAGGTAATATCTTCACTATGAATTCCTGTCACATCACGCAGTAATAATGACAGCCTGCTTGAATTTTGGATGTGAGAGTTATGGGAGGGAAAAGTCTAGCTGCCCTAATCCAACATCAACCATCATGAGGTCAGCCAGATAATCTATCGAGCTACCCAAACTACTCCCGATCTGATCCGGAATATCCGACCCATCTTTCGTGGCCGGTCTCTACTCTTATATGGTCGGCCTCTAAGAGTTTATTCGTGCTGTGTTTTCTGGATGAGGGGATATTCCCTATTTGCCCTTACTGAACTGTTCCGAAGCTTTAATCGTAAAAATCCCCATCAATAACTGTATTTTATTGATTTCATAGATTACAATAACAATCAAGCTTAAGGCTATATAAACGAACTGGCTAACTACTAACATTAGGAAATAATTAAATAACTAAAGTTGGCCTGACATAACTAATTCTAAGGAGAATTTACAAAACTATCCCTTCATAATAATGCAAATGACTTATTAATCCTTACTTCCCCCTCAAGCTCATGGTCTAGGATAGAACATAATCTTGGAAAGAAGAAAGTAAAATGATCAAAGCAAAGAGATTTTGTAAGAATGTTTGCTATTTGGTTGAATCTAGGAACATGTTGAATGATTAATTCCTTACGAGCTATATGTTTCCTAACAAAATGAAGGTCTAATTCAATATGTTTGGTGTGAGTGTGATAGACCAGATTCTTGTTTATGGCTTATGTAGATAAACTTGTCAGGAAGGATCCGAATCCCCTAGGGTGGAATCGATACCTCACGTAGCGGAAACGATCTTAGATTTGTAAATTTGATGAGTGTATAATTTAAAAAAATTATCATGAATATGTAACCCTAGATTAAATATTTCAATTAAATTAAATACTATATTTAATTATGAGTTAGTAGGAAAAAGGACAAATCAGAGTATAGAAACTACAAAATGGAGAAAAAGGTTCAGCACGTGGGCGTTGCAACGTAGTTTGTACGCGCGTTGCGACACGCAAGTGTGAGAGCACCTGCTCAGTTCGCGTCACACCGCGAAGGCTTACACGTCGTGACTTGCACTTACGCGTTGCGACTTGCCTTGCTCTTGCTTTGCGACGCTCAAGTGCAAGATATCCGCGTCGCGACTCTAAAAGTCCGAGAGCTCTACATCGCGCCGCACAATCTAGAACGTCACGACGTTCCTCTATACAAAATGATTCCAGAGAGTCATTTTCATCCGCGTTGTACCGCACAGACTTATGTTTCGCGACACGCCCATTTTCCAGGGAGTATATGCACTTTGTTCCAAATACTCAACACTTCCAAACTCTCTCCAAACACCACCTAACACTCAAAATCCAATTTTGACATCATAAGCAACACCAAACACATATTATACACTTCAATAATAAGCAAAGAAAAAATCATGTCATTCTTATAATATCCAATAATATTACATAAATAAAAATATACTCAAAATACATATGTGCATCATTTTGAATCTAAATCACAAACCAAACATGAATCCCATAAAGAAGTAGCTCAAGAATAATTATATGTCACTTAGAGGTGAATCAGGTGATCAAGTGATTTTAGAATGGTAACAATGGTTTTAAACCGCCATCTAGGATTCT
Source organism: Zanthoxylum bungeanum (assembly GCA_019454045.1). NCBI lineage: Eukaryota > Viridiplantae > Streptophyta > Magnoliopsida > Sapindales > Rutaceae > Zanthoxylum > Zanthoxylum bungeanum. Next base: position 12,261 of record SKCR01029610.1, on the reverse strand, counting down.
AAACCCTAATTGGTATTTCATGTCCTACAAGAACACTCATTGACCTAATGACATGAAACTTGTGTCTCTATGCTTCTCAAGCACCTATAAACAATCCTTTTAACCTCAAGACAATCACAAGCTATGCTATTATGAATCACATAACACATCACTTCAAGCTTCAAACATGACATCCAAATCATCAAAGAAGGCATATCATGAAAGAGATGATCAAGAAGTTACATGGTAAGCTTGAACAAAGATCAAATCTTCAAATATCTTTGATTGAGTTGTTAAGAGGCTCAAAGTTTCTCCACTAAAATTTGTAGTATTTGCCTTGCAAGCTCTCCATCAAATTTTATTCTAGGTTAACTTTTGAAAAATTTTAAATTTTGCCATAAACTTTAGTTTATATATGTCTAACAAATATCAACTTTAGTGTATGCAACATCTCATTGGTCCAACCAATATGTAATTTGTGTGATCTAATTATTAAGCTTATAACTTGATTAAATATCAAGTTTTCTTGCACAATAAATTATAATTAATAATATCTCTCTACAAAAAGATATTAATTAAATAATAATATAAATATCACGTAATTATTTATTTAACTATTAAATAAATATGATTAATCCAATTAATCACATTTGGTCCAATAAATAAATAATGTTATCCAATACTATTTAATTATTTAATAGATAATTACAATATCAAATATCATTTATTATCAAATACATCGGCTACCAAAGTGCTCAACGATTACACTTCATATTGCAGAACTCTCAAATTTCAGATATGTTCGTCATATGAACCCTACTCATATGTAAGAGAAATCAGACACCTCCGAATTGCTAAGAATATGAACGACCTTTCCAAATACACAAGCAAAAATTGTCGCATATGTTTAAACAATCCATCAGTCGTAGGCTATCCGAGCGGTGCGTAGAAAACATACATGACCTATCAAGTTTTCAAAGCACATATCTCATATTTTTGACAAGTCCATGATTCTTTATAACTAATCAGAACACTATTTCCGATGTATACACAATCAACCCTAGGTTATTGACTTTGGCCAAAGTCTTCAGAATCTTGACTCAAAACAATGGATACATCCTTTAATGGTACATATTGAGGCCGATAGATCTTATCTTGATCCACACTTGATTAATGAATGCATCGCTCCACACCCATTGAACATCCAGCGGTTAGACCATGAAAGGTTTATGACATACATGCCATATAAGTATGAAGGATCACACATAAAATCAATATTATCATATAGTTAGAGGATTAGAAATGGTACTCGACTCGAGGAGATTCCTATTGACGATGGCATGCACTACCAACTATTAGGATTCATCCAGTGAGTCATTCAGTATTCGCTTCAATGAATATCCATATGTCTATACGAGTTTACGTCGCTCATGGTCCATTAGGTCTGACTATTGGAACTCCAATTCTAATCTACGACAAATGCTAGTCTTCTAGGTTATAGGAATTCTTTTGTGTTCCAAAACTAATGACTAGGAATATATTATTTAAGAATAGTTTATAATAGCGATACTATCCCAACGACGGACCATGCCCAATGTCCATTACCACTACATGACTATTCTAAGGTCGATGGTATAATCAACAACAAACAACAACAACAACAACAACAATAAAATAATAATAATAATAATAATAATAATAATAATAATAATAATATATTTCATTCAGCATGTTTCGAGAGAAAATAACATAATAATAGTTACCATTAATAAATATTAAAATGAAAATGAAGTTATATTATTATCTAATAATAAAATATCATACAATACATTGTTCAGATTAGCGCTCAAAGCACCAACTCCAACATAAATATCACATAACAACTTGGGAGGTTGAGGTAAAGACACTCGATGCTCTATTAAGCAATATGTTATCCACAAACCGTCAAAGGTAGCTAAGGCTAAGGCTTTGTATTCGGCTTCTTGGATGACCAAGAGATAATGTTGTCTATAAAATAAACACAATAATTACATGTGGATCTCCTATCATCTCGATCAGATACCAGTTAGCTATATTAACAAACTAAACTTTATCTGAAGTGTTTTACAACTATCTAAGAACACATTTACAAGCTTTCCAATGTACATAAATGAAGCAACTAGAAATCGGTTTAACTTGTGAGTATAAAAAACTAGATTTATGGTCTTTTAAGAGTAACATATTGAAGAGAGACAACTATACTTTTGTAAATACATGGATTTTCAAAATCTAATCCTTTGTCTTTGATAAGCTTATCTGTAGAACTCATAGGAGTTAGAAAACCTTTACTGTCAGTCATGTCAGCCTTTTTTAGTAAATCACCAATGTACTTGGACTGGGACAAGTGCAAACCAGAAAATAACAACGTCAACAAGATTTCTATTTGAACCAGTAACCAAGATATCATTGTAGGCGGTAGATTTTACGTTCAGTCCATAATCGTTCGTTATTAGGAATAAGGCACCAGAAATCCTGCAAAATAAAGATGAAGAATGAATGATGACCGGTATGGTGGTTACCATAGACACTCCGATGCTAAAGTTAGTGGTGGTGATGGTGGTCAAGAAAGAGAACAAGACAAGAGTGATACCTTATATCTCAATTTGTGTGCCGTGAGGGCAGAGAAGAGAGCGTGTCTAAACGGAGTGAGGATAAAGACTCCGAGTCTCAAGTTTGTGAGTGAGAGCTTGAATACTTGAATGAATCCGTAGCCTTAGGGGTTTTTTTTATTTAGGCATCATGATCGTAAAAAGATTTAGATTCCTATAGAGGATTCAGAGTTGAACTCTACTTAGGGTAGTTGTTTCCCATTTAGGATTTAGAGTAATCTCAAATTCCTCATGATTTATGCCATAAAAGTATGGATTTCAATCCCAGTAGAAGTAGGGATTTATTGCATGTCAGTTGGTTCTTGTCGACTGGATAATTGGGCAACGTGGGGAAAAATTCCTGGAATTCCAGCCAGTCGATTCGATCCTTGTTGTCACTTGGAGCTGACTAGAAATACATAATGTACCCATATGCTGTAAGTTGGCTGGACATCGAGCCATCTAGAATTCGAGCTGAGTGTACTCATGGTCGAATAGGATTCAAGTCGATTAGAATTACTATCTAGGCCAGCGTTCAAGTTTATTCGAGTGGACTTTTAAAGCGATCCAAAGTCAAGTCGGCTAGATATCCAGAGAGATCAAGGCCCTATCGATTGGGCCAAGCTATTAGGATAGTATTAAGCCATATTTTACCATTATAGTATGTCCCCCACTCTCCAAGTCAACAATGTTGTTTTTTATGCATGTAGTAGTCGAGTCGACTGGAATTGGTTATGACATTTTCAAGTCAACTTAATGTTGATCGTGTGGATGAGATGGGTGTCCAATGAGCAGTTGCTAGCTCATGATAAGATTTTTAATAGGTGATGGTCATGTCGACTCAGTATTAGTCGACTGGACCAGATGAAAGTCCAATTTAGTATTCAGTCGACTAAACCTAATGAACATACAAGAGTGAGTTAGGCCTCTTAAAGGCCTATGGGAATGTCCCGTCCACTAGACCAGATAAAGGTCCAGGATTCAATTCGACCTGATAAAGGTCTTAGGGAATTCCTTTTCGATCGGACCAGATAAAATTCCATGATTCGATTCGACCTGATGAAGGTCCTGGGGAATGTCATCTCGACTAGACCAAATATAGGTCCATGGGAGGTTTTTAGTTGACTAGAGAGGGTCCAGAATGTTGGAAAATTATGACCCATAGCGTCACTATTTGTACAGATCATGGTGTTGTTGTACAAATTAACTATGTGACAAAGGAGATTGCACTCTTATCATTTGTGATTAGATCACCTAGATGTATAAATGATAGGAGGTCCCTATGATTTGTTCCTGGATTGAGAATGATATGAGACAGTATCATTCCACGAAGGATAAATCATTAAATATCCCTAGTCAGAGTATTATCGAGATTGGACATCGATAAATATGTAAAAGACTAATATTACACTTGTACACGTTGTGAGGGTACAACAGCATAGTTCTCATATATTTGGGTATATGATATTCATGCAAGTGTAATAGGAGGTTGTGTTTACCGATGGTACGGGAAACAGCTTCGCTCTGGATATACCCCCTTGGAATTCCATTGGTAGTATGACTATGTGTCTATGGAAGTCCGAAATCAGGGTAGGTGTATTTGGTCTTAACCTGAGACTTGCACCGCTAATACTTGCGGCAATCAATATACTTTGTTTTTGGTCATCCAGGGCTTTAACCGGTTTCTATGTACGCCTCTTCTGGGTATATTGAGAATCGTAGTGTGTTGGGTGTGATGTCAAGACGGAAGTGTCACTCCAGTCATATGGAGATGATGATCGCGTAGGGATACAGAACTGGTTCTCTAAAAAGGTTGCAACTGTCGGGATAATATGACTTGGTCATGATTATCCGATATTAAAGAGACTAGTTGCTCGTAATCCGATATATGCTTCGTACGGGGCAGCGACCCATGAGATCCCCAGATATGTTGGCAGTTACTTCGGTCATCGGACTATCCGAACACGTAAGTACCTCGTACTACGTTTGTACCGATTTACAAGACAAGGTTGGCTTCTAGCAAAGCGCCATGCCTACCCAATTCTCCAGAAACATGCTTACAAGAATAAGCGATCTATATCAGACGTAGTATACGTAGTATTGTGTATGTCGATCCAGTATCAGATGATCACGTGCTAGGCCTGGGGCTGGAATTGTGTCTGCCCCGTACGAAGAACATGTCGGATGTCTGGTGACTAGTCTCTATAATCGGATAAACCTGACCTTGTCATTTTATCCCGATAGCTGTAGCATTTAAGAGAACCAGTCCCGTATCCTACGTGACCATCATCTCCACTATGACTGGAGTGATACTTCCATCTTGACATCACACCCAACACACTACGATTCTTGATATACCCAGAAGAGGCGTACACAGAAACCGGTTAAAGCCTTGGATGACCAAAACCAAAGTATATTGATTGTCGTAAGTATTAGCGGTGCAAGTATATCCAGAGCGAAGCTGTTTCCCGTACCATCGGTAAAACACAACCTCCTATTACACTTGCATGAGTATCATATACCCAAATATATGAGAACTATGCCGTTGTGCCATCATAACGCGCACAAGTGTAATACTAGTCTTTTACGCATTTATCGATGTCCAATATCGACAATGCTCTGACTAGGGATATTTAATGATTTATCCTTCGTGGATTGATAATGTCTCATATCATTCTCAATCCAGGAATAAATCATAAGGACCTCCTATCATTTATATATCTTGGTGATCTAATCACAAATGATAAGAGTGCAATCTCATTTGTCACATAGTTAATTTGTACAACAACACCGTGATCTGTATAAATAGTGACGCTATGGGTCATAGTTGTCCAACATAATAGTCTTGGTTGGTTGTTAGCTTTGTCTACTAGAGAGGTTTTATAATGGTTTGTGAATCTATGATTTATGGTTATGAATGTCGTTTCTCTAGTTTTTGGCGGGTGTATTTGTTAAAAGTTTCCAAAATACGGATCCCCAAAAGTCCCTTTGTTTGTGTGAAAGTCCTCCATTTTATAGCCAATAATTTCCCAGTAAACAATGAAGAAATCTTCTCTAATAAGGAAATCATCAATTATGGAAGTTGATATTAAGGAATAAACAATTCAGGAAAATGTCTAAGAAAATGAAGAATATGGTTTTATGGAAATTGGTTAAAATGAAAGAGATCAAATCGTTTGATAAAACTGAAAACGCGACACATATTTAGCCAGACATAGATTATATCCGGTCGGAGGTGATGGTTATGTTTGGCCGAATGTGATGGTTTATATCCGTCCGAATGTATTTGGTTTCTCTATAGTATTAGACCTTACAACCTTCCTTGAATTTCATACAGTGCCCTATAAAAGAATCATCATCGAGCCATGAAAAAATGAAATGACTACGGTCGGCCCCACTTTAGTAGGCTTGTGTAGTGTGTGATATTGACAAGTCTATCAAAGTCATGCATGTATTTTTATATACCTAGATTGTCTAGGGTCGCTAGACTTACCTGACTGCGTTGGAGTTGGATTGTTGTTTGATGGCAGATTGACATATGTGGGCTTTATTCCCAATGCTCTAAATGACCGCGGGCTTTATCTCTGGCTTAGTTGTGGGCTTTGTTCCCGATACTCTGAATGATTGCAGGCTTTATTCCTGTCTTTGATAGTTGTAGGCTTTATTATTGATTATGATAATTGCAGGCTTTATTTCCAGCTGCAGGCTTTATTCCTATCTTTGGTGATTGTTGTGGGCTTTGTTCTTGATTTCTAAATGATTGTAGGCTTTATTCTCGGCTTTGGTGGTTATTGTGAGCTTTTTTCCCGACTAAAAGCTTTGTTCCGGCTTTGGTGATTACTGTGGGCTTTATTCCCGATTTATGAATGACTGTAGGCTTTATTCCTGGTTTTGATGATTGTGGGCTTTGTTCCCGATTTGGATGGGCTTTGTTCCCAATGTTGGGCTCTGTTTTCGATTGGTTTGATTAACCACAAACTTTATTCCTGGCTTTGTGGGCTTTATTCCCACCTTTGATTGTTGCAGGCTTTATCTTGATTTTCTGAATGGCTGCATGATTTATTCCTGACTTTTGGTGATTGTTGTGGGCTTTGTTCCCGATGCTTTGAATTACTGCGAGTGATTATGGTCTTTGCTCTCAATTTTTATTTTTGACTCGTGTAATTTTGGGCTTTGTTCCCGATGCTTCTGAGTGATTGCGAGCTTTATTCTTAACTTTGATGGTTGTGGGCTTTATTCTCGATTTTGATAATCGTGGGCTTTATTTCTGATGTTCTTGAATAATGCAGGCTTTATTCCCGATTGTGGGCTCTAATCCTAATTGGTCTGAGATGCCTTGATCTTTTCCTGAAATTCTGATAGGTTGGACCCTCAGGTTTTATGCTACTTCGACCGGATAAGATGTTTCAACCTTTGTCTCTTTTGTAAATGGACTTCGCCCCCATTATCCTTTTTAGGTGGACCTCGAACACAGTTTTCTCTTCAAATAGAGCCTCCCTCATACCTCGATTTACTGGATTGTCGAGTGCTCTATTGTTTGGAGGCTCCAATAATTGGCTGCATCTTATTCCAATACCAGTATATTGGTCCATTTTTTTCAACTCTGGTCGATATTCCAAATCCTAATTGTGCGGGGGTGTCGCACCTAGCTATTATGGCTAGGCGGGCCTTGCCCCAAGTTACTAATTAAGGCATGCCTCACCCCCATGCCTCGTCATTCTTAAAGTCAGGTGTTTTATGTCTTGAAGGCTTCAGCTGTTGACCTAAACTGAGTGTTCTTTCTTCGTTTATTGGAGGATTGCCTTGTCTAAACTTCTTGCAAAAGAAATGCTATATGTATGTATATATGTATGTATGTAGTATGTATGTATGTATGTATGTATGTATGTATGTATGTATGTAGTATGTATGTATGTATGTTGTATGTATGTATGTATGTATGTATGTATATATACATATATACATGCAAACAATCTCTAATTGCATGCATGTTCTTCGACTTGAGAAGGTACATGAGTTGTGATGCTTTTAAGGTTGAGATATCTGTGGACAATTATGACCCATAGCGTAACTATTTGTACAGATCATGGTGTTGTTGTACAAATTAACTATGTGACAAAGGAAATTACTCTTTTATCAATTGTGATTAGATCACCAAGATATATAAATGATAGAAGGTCCATATGATTAGTTCTGGATTGAGATGATATGAGACAGTATCAATCCATGAAGGTTTAATCATTAAATATCCCTAGTCAGAGTATTATCGAGATTGGACATCGATAATGCGAAAAAGACTAGTATTACACTTGTGCTCGTTGTGAGGGCATAACGACATAGTTGTCATATATTTGGGTATAGGATACTCATGCAAATGTAGTAGGAGGTTGTGTTTACTGATGGTACGGAAACAGTTTCGCTCTGGATAGACCCCTCAGAATTCCATTGGTAGTATGACTATGTGTCTATGGAAGTCCGAATCAGGGTAGGTGTATTTGGTCTTAACCTGAGACTTGCATCGCTAATACTTGCGACAATCAATATACTTTGGTTTTGGTCGTGGAGGACTTTAACAAGTTATGTGTACGCCTCTTCTGGGTATATTGAGAATCATAGTGTGTTGGGTGTGATGTCGAGGTGGAAGTATCACTCCAGTCATAGTGGAGATGATGGTCACGTAGGATACGAAACTTGTTCTCTTATATGCTGCAGCTATCGGGATAAAATGACTAGGTAATGTTTATCCGATTATAGAGACTACTTACCAGAGATCCGATATATGCTTCGTACGAGGTAGACACAATTCCAGCCCAGGCCTAGCATGTGACATCCGATACTGGATCGAAATACGCAATACTACGTATACTACGCCTGATATAGATCACTTATTCCTGTAAGGATATTTCTGGAGAATTAGGTAGGCATGGCGTTTTGCTAGAAGCCAACCCTGTCTTGTAAATCGGTAAAAACGTAGTACTAGGTACATACGTGTTCGGATAGTCCGACGACCGGATTTACTGCCAACATATCTGGGGATCTCATGGGTTGCTTCCCGAAGATTCACCGATGACAAATGACTCGCACTTTATTAATCTGGGATAAATTAGAGGAGAGAGAAAATTAATTTGGGATTAATTACGGAAATATTTTATCTGGGATAAAATATTAATTAAAGAGAGAGAACGATTAATTTGGAATTAATCGATAAAATAATATATTCGATATATTATACGAAATTGGATTTCGACCCGGAATTGAAATTAGATTTTAATTCGGGGGAACGAGGTTAATTTAGAAATATTCGTTAGCGACGTGAATAGTGATTTTGCTAGGCATAATTATTTAATTACGTCGCAACGGAAATTCCTCAATTTGGAATTAGCGAACCCGAGCCCGGGAGTGTTTGCGAGCCCGCTCGTATTTTGAATCGAGTGGGGCCCACTTGTCACATCAGTTGTCACATCACTTGTCACTTTAGTGCTTTTGGTGATGGGTTTTGGTGACAATGATGATAGCTTGATTTACACTCAATGTTTGTGTAAGAAATTAAATGAACAAATACCAAATATTTTGTATATCATTTAAATTGATTTTTGAAATCAATTTTTTCAACACAACACTTGACTTTCTTCTCTCTCTCTTTTCTTCTCCCACAATCGGCCATGGAACCTTTTCCGCTCAAGAATCTGTGAGCCTAGGGTTCAACTTTCTTCATGATTTTGTTGCAAAATCAAGAGTGCTAGCACACAAAGGAGTCATCCTAAGGTGATAGGGAACTAATTTCATGAGCATGGAATCACCATTTGAAAGCTTAGAGCTTGGAGCATCAATGAAGGTGGTGACCGAAAATGGAGGAACTTCAAAACAGCCCACTGCCGAGCACCTTGGATAAGTGCTTGAAGATTTTATTCCTCGCATCGCAATACGATCATTGTAAGTATGTTTCCGCCGTATTTCTTGAGTATTCACATGTTGTTTCATTGCTTGAATCGATCCCGGTTAGACTGTAGAAACCCAACAATGGTATCAGAGCGAAGTTGAGCATGAAACTTGAATTTAAGGTTAAAATTGGGTAAATTGATTTTGAGCATGATTTGATTAAATTAATTGATTGAGTATGCTTGAATGATGTTTAATTGAAGTTGTATTGGATCAATTTCATGAAAAATTGATTGGATCATTTTTCCCGAATTTGATTGGCTTGGCCAAATCTATGGCATGCCCTAATGTCTTGGTATTTTGTGTTTTTGATAATTGGATTAGTTGGAAAACATTGGGTAATGTTGATTGTGGATTTAATTGATTGAAACCGAATTGGACATGAAAAACCCTAAAATGTAGAGACATAGAAAGCATGGAAATGAGTTGATTTTTGATAAAAATATGTTGGACATGTTTTGATGATAATGAGCATAATTAATTGTACAAATTTGTGTTTTTGAAATGATAATTTGGGTAATTAATTATGCAATACACTTTGGTTAATTAAGTTATAAAATTTGGAATTTGGTAATTTAATTAATTGGGCTTATTTTGGAATTGGGCATTAAAAGTTGTAATTGGGCTTAATGGGCTTGGTTGTACCAAGTTAGGTTTAAGCTAAATTGGTTTGATCCAATTAGGCCCAAAACCATTTCCATAAAGTCCAATTATGACTTAATGGACCTTTAATATTTTAATTGGGCCTAATGGGCCTAAATTGGTTTCTTGGCAAGTAAGGGTGTTTCCTTAAATGGGCTTGATATTTGGGTTTGACCCATATTGACCAAAAGTCAATGCCTTAAGAAATTAATTGAAAGCCCATTGGACTTTAATTAAATTAACATTGGATGTTTATTGGGCTTTGAGATCCGTAACGATTAGATTTAGAATCTAAGTCGTAAAGGTTCGTGAATAAAGTGTATTATTTAATTTAGAATTAAATAGCGAATCAGTATTAAATACAAATTGAATTGGATTTAATTTTGTAGTTTAATTTAATTCAAGAATTCGTACTTTGAGTACTTATTCGCAAAATGAGTTTGACTCACGCAAAATCAAATCGTTGTTTGAACATTGTATAGTCATTAATATTCAGATTAATTAATTGGATTAGATTGATTGATAACATGCTTGTGTAAATACATGAATGCGATGCATGAATAATGTATATCGGATGGATATTAGATGGGTGGGGCAATTTTGGAAACTGTTGTAATAAATTTAGAATTTATTAATTGGACCTGCGTGTCCAGCCTATTACCTCCCTACTCTTTGTATTCTCTTCTCACCTATTCCCCTCAATGTAAATGAGGTTCTTTAGAAGTGTTATGTAATCGGGTCGAAGTAATACATGTGCTATCGGGAGAGAGGAAATGAAGATATTTGTTCTAGGAATAATGTGTAAAGTATCCATCCGCATATCATATTATTTCATTTACGCGCCTTATTATGTGTTTTGAATGCATGTTTAAGGGTGTATGATGATGAGACCTTAACAAAGATAATTAATTGGTTGCCAATTACACGCGAAAAACCCTCACAAAATATTAAGCGTTTTTCCTTCCATTGAGTGATTCTTACTCAAGATCCAAGACTAGCATTGGTTTGTTGGCCAAAGTCAAGGCCTTTGTCTGTCGCGGATGTGTTTGAATCATGAGAGCTTTGTTCCATATCGGTATCTTCTCCAAGTTGTGATTTGTTGGCCAAAGTCAAGATCACTTCTTGTCCATCGACATTGATTACAAAGCTTTCCAAGGTCAATGGGTTCCGCTTAACTGGGATCACTAAGTTTGTTGTGCCAAAGCCAATGCTTAGTTGGCAATATATTGGATATATTGGCATATATAAGATATATGTTTCGGTCTTGGATGTCCACCTACTAGATCTAGGAATTGGATGGGATCCAATTGATCTTAGAGATCTACCTAGTTAATTATCATACAATTTGTTGGCCAAAGTCAAGATTGTGTGTTATTTAACGGGATCCTAGCCCACTAGGAAACAAGGTTCCCGATTACTCATCAGAGGTTAGAGGCTCGCCGAAAAATAGTGGGAGGCAAGTATTAAATTTGCAATATTTGTTTAGTTACTTGCCATATGCGCCCAATCACATTATTCATCAAATAAATTATTATTAGTTGGACTAATATTTAATAGTTGTTTTAATTAAAACAGTTGGACTGTATTCAAACTATTTCATTTATAGTTGATCATATAATTGGATTATAGTAATCAATATATTTGAATTAATAAATTAAAATTATAGTTGATTTTATAATTGGATTATAGTAATCATATAATTGAATCTAATCAATTAAATTATAGTTGATTATATAGTTGGACTATAGTAATCATTATAATTGATAGTACCTAAAATCGTTGATTAAATAGTTGGACTATTAGAATCAAGATAAATTGAAAGATTAGTGTTTAAAAACATAATCCTGGGGTGAAAATGTATTTAAACGACTTTAATTTCCAAATTGGGAATAAAATTTCAGGATAGTCGTGAAAACTAAGAAGTTACTTTATTTGATAAAATAACATCTTAGGCCTAAGCCCGGAGTTAAGCAAATAGTAGAACATGATATTTGGAATATTCATGTAATGATAACTTTAGTGTTTAATCCATTAAGCTTGCCAAATAGACTCCTTGATTTCTTAATCAGAACTA
>SKCR01029609.1:0-74591 GCA_019454045.1 Zanthoxylum bungeanum | reverse complement strand
GACCGGGCATTATCAGATCTATAGCAGCATTCTCAGTTCAAAAGACCATTGTGACCGACCTCATGAAGACCGATGATATAGCGAGATATACTCCAGAAGATAAGACATCCTATTTTTACGGACAAGATAATAACTTATCCTACTTTCATGGGGTAAACTAGTAAGTCAGTGCCCTAGTAGGATAAAGGAAGTGAAATTAGTTTTTTTACTAGGAATCCTTATGGGAAAGGGAAATTGTTTCAACTAGGAAATTCTTGTAGGAGAAAGAATCTGATTTCTACACTATTATAAATAGGAGGGTAGAGTGTGCGTAAGAGGCATCAGAATCAATATCAAGATCATTGCGATCAAACTTGTAAAACACAAGAGATATCAGAGAAGCATATCTCGGTAATAAAAGTATCATTCGTTCTGTGCCCGTGGACGTAGGCTGGATCCGATTCGCCGAACCACGTTAAATCTCCTTGTTGATTGGTGTATTTATCTGTCTTTTGCTAAGTTTGTTTTTAGTTCCCCCATAACCGAACAAATTCACTATTGAGGGAGGATTGTCTCGGGAGTAATATTCTGATATTGCCCTGAGACCGAAATCAGCCGTCAACATATGGTATATTAGACTCATGCACAAGAAATCGATAAGCATTATTGTTATGTGCATATCCTATGAAAATACAATCAACAGTATTTGGTCATATCTTCACCTTCTTAGGTGGAGGAATGATTAATTTGGCAAGACACCCCCACACTCGTAGAAATTTATAGGAATGTACTATTCCTTTCCACATTTCATAAGGAGTTTTCCATGCTTCTTTCCGTGGTACCTTATTTAAAAGGTAATTAGCTGATAAAACAGCTTCTCCCCACATATTCTGAGGTAATCTAGAGCTGATTAACAGTGCATTCATCATTTCTTTCAAGGTACGATTCTTCCGTTCCGCAATCCCATTGGATTGAGGTGAATAAGGAGCTGTGGTTTGATGTATGATTCCATTTTGATCACAAAGTGATTCAAAAGGAAAAACATACTCACCACCACGATCACTTCTTAACTCCTTAATTCCTTTATTCAGTTGGTTCTCAACTTCATTCTTATAGAGAACAAATTTCTCTATAGCTTCGTCCTTGCTTTTCATCAAATACACATAGCAAAATCTTGTGCAATCATCAATAAAGGTAATAAAATATTTATTACCGCCTCTTGTTTGTATTGAATTAAAATCACATACATCGGTATGAATTAGATCAAGTGGTTCAGAGTTTATTTCAATACTATAAAATGATGATCTAGTTAGTTTTGCCTCAACACAAGTTTCACACTTGTGTTTGTTATCAATTTTAAAAATGGGAATGTGATTCATGTTAATTAATTTCCGCAATGAATTAAAATTAACATGTCCTAATCTACCATGCCATAGATCAGAGTACTCAACAATATAAGCAGAAGAACTAGCTTTATTGATATTCTTGGGTTTAACAACCTCATAACTCTTAATCGCTATCCCATTATGAGCCCACAAATAAATAAAAATAAACTAACACAACCGGTAAATAAAATGGACATCCAAGTTTTATTCCATACACGAAAATATATAAATAATAGTATAATGAAAATACGGCTAAACAACTAAAACCGATCCATGCTGCTCCTCGAAGACTTGGATCAAGTGTATAACTCTTGAACCCTCTTCCTTGAAGTCCAATTTATCTCTAATGTGATTGTTCAAATTGGCTACATGACGTTGGGCCAAACTTGTCATAACGTCTTTGATCTTCTGAGCTTTGTGTCTTGTAATTGGTCCAACTGGTACATGGACTGGATCAATCGTGCCCGGGATCGAATCTGGTGTTGCTAGGATCACGTCATTAACATCCCCTCCTCCATTTTCAGCCGTTTTCGAAGATGTTTGGGCCGTCGTCGAATCGGTATAATATGGACCGAAAATGGACACTCTAACTTAAGTTATCGCCCATTGAATCTACGAAGGTCATATGTCCTCCCCCATCATTGTCCCCCACTAGAAGAAAACTTGTCCTCGAGTTTTGGTTCATAAATTGGATCATCCTCAAGATATTCGAACAGATAATAATATTAAAATTATTATCATTGATTCAATGTCGAACCCGAAAAGGACCATATTTCATATTGGCAAGCTTCCCCTGCTCTCCAGGAAAATGATTACGCCGTATATAAGCCATGACTAAGTCACCGGCCTCAAACACCTTTCTCTGACAGTGTTGATCCGCATCGGCCTTGTACTTAACATTGGCAGCCTCCAAATTTCTACGAACTTCGGAATGAAACTGATGCCCGTTTCTGCTAAATTCAAATAAGCAATTAAATTTATAGAAAATCTTTTAGATGTTATTTTGAAATTCATCCCAAGCATTATTGCCGATGATTTGATAATTGGTTGCCTTGTGTATTTCTCAAGTCTAGTTTATTAATTCTTCAACTCACTCCCAGGGAACAACTGGTATCATTCAATTTGAGTTTTGAGGTTAATGTTTTCATATACTCCGAAGTCCTATTCAAGGGCCCTTAATTTTGTAATTAAATCAGGTTATATTTACGAACTGAACTTTTTTTATTTTTTGAAATACACCTCTTGAAATCGAACTCAGGATCTCTGACAACTAAATTTTAAATTATTTGCCATAAAGCTACCCTCATTTGGGACATTTACAAACTAAACTCTTTAAGGTAAGAAACGAGGGAACAAAAAATCAAAAGTTCGTTGACAGCGTTAATTTACAGTTCGATTAAGCAAAAGGGTGGGCACCGGGCATTGCAATTAATATCTCGAGTAATGATACCAAATCAATTTTTTGTTCGGTAGGGTTGACTGCAAAAATCTTTTGATGGATTTAATCAAGCAATGAGATGATGAACATGGCAGCAACGATGGGATTGATTGAAGATAACTTTGTTTTTATTTTTTATTTTTTGAAAGAAAGATTACAATTGAAATAAATCAAAGCTTACAGGTATAATAGAGGGGAAATCCCCCTCCGATATTGGGAGACAAACTAGTTAATTTATGAACAATATCATTATAAGTACTTGGCCTAAACTCAATTGCAAACAAATTTAATGTTGTAATTGCATTTTGAATATCAGAAATTAACCAACAAATTTCCTTACGGGCTCTAATCTTGTCAGTGACTAAATTCACTATATTCTGGGAATCATACTCAATATTAATTAAAGAGAAAATTGCATTGTGAGCATAATTAATTCCAAATTAACATCATGGCTTCGGCTTCAACTCTCTGTAACTGTTAAGATTTACTGACACGAGTCGATCAGTAAAATCCAATGAGACCGATACATGTCGTATATCGAGATTTGGTCTGGTGTCTATCACAGTGGATCACAAGTCTTTAAAGACTTGATGAGCGACCAATATATATATATATATATATTTGCCTGCCCATCTAGTTTTGGGTTCATTTTGCAGGTAAAAATAATATTGGGACTTAGTGGAATTAATGAGGGATGAAAACGGTAAAATACAGAGTAAATTAGGGTAAATTCGGAGTCAAAAAATACATCCCGGCACTGGACTGCGCGTTGAGACGTACAAATGAAGTAAATCTTAGCAGAATGTGGGATGAGTGGCGTGTCGCGATGCCGGCCATGGCGCGTCGTGACGTGCCGATGAATACAAGATGAGCGTTGTGACGCCAATCACGCGCGTCACGACGCGGGTTGCGGATCCAGTGCTTCCAGACTCGACTTTTAAGTAGGAATTGTTGGAGTTTTAGGCGGCAATTCCGGGTAAACGCAGCGGAACGCGAAAAATCAAAATTTTCCGATTTCAATTATTTTTCTTGGGTAATTAAAATAAACTAATTACTCAATACTTAAAAACTGAAATTTTTACCCAAAAAATCAGATTTTTCAATAAATCTCGTTTAGCCCCTCCTAAATTGTCAAATACAATTTTAATTGATTCCAAATCAATCCCAAAATGATTTATACATGTCTTATACATGAAAATACAAATTGCAATTCAAGAAACCAATTTTCCCAAATTGCCGAAAGGTCCCTCAACTTTCCAGAATTTGCACTTTAGTCCAAATTGGTTCAAAACCACTCAAGATCAAATCCAATCAACACCAAAATTAATATGCATCATATATACATCATTAATTAACACATATATGAAAAGTCCAAAATTTGGAAAGGGTTATGAACCCTAATTTTATAAAATTATCCATTAGATCAATTAACACCAAATTAATTAAATTCAACATTTAATTCAATCCTTACAACACCAAACAAGTCTCACCACCATGAAACAACTCAAGAACAATTCTAGGTTATTTATGAGTGGCTAAGCAACTCTAGAATGACAAAAAAATCATCAAATAATCAAAAGAATACTTAATCACTCTTAATAAGCATTCTTTAATCTTCATACATGCTAACATCTTTCTACCAAGTTCCCAACCATCAAATTACATGCACAAAAAAGTAGATAAAAATCTAAGTGACACATATTGAAGCCTAGAGTCATAGAAACATTTTTCATGTAGAAGAAAGTAAGAAAAAACTGATAAAATTCCAAGATTTCCAAGCTTTTCTTTGCTTTCTTTCTCTTTTTCTCTCAAACTTTCTTTGTATTTGATTTTGGAAACTTGAAATTATGAAACAAAAAATGAAAAATAAGGCTTATATATTTTCCTAGCAATTACTGAAAATTGGGAAAAAATATTGGCCTAGTATTTTTTAATTTTTTTTGTTTCAATAAATAATTAAATGGATAATGATTTAATTAATTTGTGGTATTGATTCATTAAACCATTTAATGTATATCACAAATGTACCAATTAAATCATGCCAATTTATCCAATAAAAATTGGCCATTTTATCCAATTTAAAAATGTCATTTGTTAAATAAAGTTACAAGATATTTGTAAATTGATTAATTAATCATTTAACTATTAAACAATTAAATAATTAAATAATTAAATACAAACATCTAAAATATATGTATTATATTTACATTAAATAATCAAAATACATTTATTAATTATAAATGTCAAATATCACAATTTGACATTTAACAAATGGCTGATAGATCCCAAAAGCATGTATTTTCGTTTAAAACCATTAAACGACTTATAAATAATCACTATTATTCATAAAAGTTGCCATAGTGCTCTACGAGTATATTTTATTAGTGAGACTCTCTAGGTTCAGACATATCCATCACGAAATCCAATTTCGTGTCCATAATCTACCCACCCATAAATTATGACGAATACATATAAACTCTCTGAACCATACAGGTCGAGGTCACTACATACGTATAATTCTTCCGTCACAGGTATCCGGATTATCCCATAGATATAGATATAAACGTCAAATCTCTATTGGTACAATCTCGTCGACGATTCTATTAGCAATCTCTTAATAACACTTAGAACTCACTTCTAAAGTGTACCACAGGCCCATGGATTTAACAGATTGCTAATCCAATAATGGATACCTATACTCTGTAAACAGAACTAACGGATCCTATCTTGATACGCACAAGATATCCCGAGGATCAGTCCAAAACCAACGAACAGGCGAAGGTCTGATCTAAATAGATCGGTGACGTGACTGCCATCAAAGTGTGGATAATACCTCATACATCCACAATGGTACCTCAAGTCGAAGGATCACTATGCTCACTCAACCCGAGAAGATTCTTATTGACGTTGGTGTACCATCTATTAAGAATCTTTGGTGAGTCGTTCAGTGTTTATCCGATATAAACACTTACGTGTCTATACGAGTCTCCCGAGATTCATGGTTCATTGAGAAACGATTGGAATCCAATATTACAATATACGACACGTACCAGTCTCAGCGGGTTTACTTACTGACCAAGTAATTGTAAGCCTTGACCAGGAACAGTTAAAAAATGATATTGTTATGATACTGCTCAATGTCAGTTGCGACGCTTTTGCAACTGTATCATAACCAATCACTCTATGGTCATTAACGTCTTTACCATATAATAAAATAATTCATATTATAGAAACTGTTTATTTTATTCATTAATAAAATACTTACAAGAGTATTTACAAGGAAATATATAAAAACAAATTGGCGCTCAGAGCACCAACCCTAACAGGAAACACCCCCATAAACCTCTTATATAAACAATAACTCGACTTAAAACCAAGGGGGAGTCATATAACCTCATTTTACAGCCTCCAAAAGAGATTTTTTGAAGAAAAGACAAAGCACATCAAAGGATCACAACACATAAACTCAACAACAGTGAGCGAATGACTGGCAATCTCGACAGAGTTTCTTCTTCCTTTTTCCTCTTTGTTGTTTTGTTTATCATTGAATAATTATTTACAGTTTGAGCATGTGTAGGAACTAAATCTTAACCCAGTATTCATGAACTTATAAATTGATGTTTTTATATTTTGTGTGATTTTTTGATTTATTTATCAAATCTTATTCTTAATGCGTCATGTTTCCTCATCACCAATAGGATTGATGTGGCAAACTTAAATGAACCTAACAAATGAATTTTAGGTTTAGCCTTAGATTCAATAGCACACGATCTCATCTTAGGGATTTCCCTCCAAGATTGAAATATACCTGTAGGGCATGTGTAGTCATAATTGGAACCTGATCTTAATCAATTTGAGGTTATTTAATTAACATAAATATAGTTAATTAAGTTACTTCGAATATTTTCACATGACTATCGAAAGAGGCTTGTGGATATGTTAATGTTCCAGGTTAATAAGCCAATTTATCTAATGAGTACAAGAAAACCAATTCATCTTTAGAATAATACTAAGTGGATTCACAACCCTGAATATTTTCTCTACATTGAATGACTTTGAATATTATCATAGTATATTTATTTCATTTAGCTTTAATTTAAATTCAATCCAAAATCACATTTAATTTTAATAATATACTCATAGGTAATTAGTCTTAATAGTTAGTAACATAAGTGATAAGTCCTCGTGGGATCGATAACTTTTATACTACTTGAGCGATACGTGCGATTGTGTAACATGTGAAAATCGTGATCAAGATTTAAGCGCCGTTGCCGGAGACTTATTATAACCTATATTATTAATTTTATGACTTGGTACTCTACTTGCTATCTAGTCGTTTTTATTTTTATTTATTTATTTTTATTTTTTTCGTTTTAGTTCTAAGTAAGGTTCTTGAACGATTACATGAGAAGAAGTCAAAGATGTAAACTCTTTCCACTTGACCCAGAAATCAAAAGAACCCTCACACAGTTGAGAAAGGATGGGCGAGAAGATCAAGAGGCACAACTTAACATGAAAAATCGGGAACCTGAACCCTTGGAAGAAGCACCACCAATTCTCATCTGGGATAAGACAATCTCGGTGGTTGATGATTTCATCTCCTGCATCATCATGCCACCTCTGCCCGTAAACACATGTGATATCAAGTCATGCATTCAGATGATCCAGCAGTCAGTGAATTTGGGGGTGGTGCACTTGAAGATCCAAACACCCACATCAGCAGCTTCATGGAGGTATGTGACACATTTAACTACAACCGAGGGGCAAATGAAGCAACGTGGTTGCGAGCTTATCCTTACTTCTTACGAGATATAGCTAAGAGATGGCTCAATTCACTACCAGTAGGGTCCATCACAACTTAGGCAGACTTGGCGATGAAATTCCTAATAAAATATTTTCCCTTAGCTAAAACTGTAAAATTGAGAAATGATATCAAATCATTCATGCGGTTTGACTCTGAATTTCTTTACGAGACATGGGAAATGTACAAAGAGTTGCTACGGAAGTACCCATATCACGAGATTGTCAAATAGCTGTAGGTACAGACTTTCTACAATGGGCTTAGTGGAATGATGGAGTCCATAGTGGATGCAGCCACAAGAGGTGCACTGATGGGGAAAATGGAACACCAAGCGTGGGATTTATTAGAAGAATATGCCCTAGCGAATATGCCCTAGCGAGTAGCAGGCCTCCGCGAAGTCGAGATCAATACATATGTAAGTGCCAAACTTGACCAAATTTATAAATACCTAGAGGTCTCGAGTATGCAAGCTATGAACAATGTTGGTGCCACAAGTGTAGGATATATAGGAGGATCAAATGGGGAGCCACACAATCAATATGGCGAGTTTGTCAACTATGTGAACAAGTTCAACAGGCCATTTCACAACCCCTATTCAAACAGCTATAATCCTAGGTGGAAAGATCACCCAAATTTTGGATGGAAAAATAACCAAGGGGCATGATCACATTTCCTGTATCAAAATAAAGAGGCCATTCAGGAGAGCAGGCCACCCATGGAAGAGTTACTAATGCAAGTGGTAAATAAAAATAAGCTTCTCAATAGCAAACCGTGGAAAATGCCAAGAACACTACAAGATTAGAAGCATTAGTACACGGCCAAGCTGCGTCTTTGAAGAAATTAGATAGTCAACTGGGAAAATTGGCAAGTCGAAAGGACTACAAACCATTGGGTGCCCTCCTGAGTGATACTGAACCTAATCCAAGAGGCTAAAATAATGACTCTTGCAAGGCTATCACATTGAAGAGCGGGACGATCATTGACAAAGATGTTGGGATGCAGCAGCCTAAGCAGAGCCGAACAAAGAAAAGATGAGAGAGGAATGAAAGACTAAATAGGCAAGCCTTACAGATTATCCACCTCTTTCATTCCCATAACGTTTGCAGCAGCACAAGCTAGATAAGCAGTTCTCAAGATTCTTAGAGATCATTAAGAAAATTCATATCAATATCCCCTTCACCAAGGAACTAGAGCATATGCCAGTTATATGAAGTTCTTAAAGGACATCTTGTCAAAGAAAAAAAAGTTGGATGGGTTTGAAACTGTGGCACTCATAGGTCAAAGAAAAAGAAGTTGGATGGGTTTGAAACTGTGGCACTCATAGAGAAATGTAGTGTGATAATACAGAAGAATCTGCCACCCAAGCTGAAGGATCATGATAGCTTTACCATATCATGTACCATTGGCAACCACTACTTTGGTAAAACACTATGTGATTTGGGTGAGAGCATCAACCTAACATCGCTATCTATTTACCAGAAATTGGGTTTAGGAGAGGCGAGACCAACAACTATTACTCTGTAGCTAGCCAATAGATCATTCACTTACCCGCGAGGCAAAATAGAGGACGTGCTAGTAAAAGTGGACAAGTTCATCTTTTCCATAGACTTTATAGTTTTAGACATGGAGGAATACGGTGAAGTTCCTATCATCTTCGGACGACCCTTCTTAGCAACAAGCAGAATGCTGATCGACTTACAGAAGGGTGAGCAGACCATGCGAGTGCAATATCAAGAGGTGACTTTTCATGTCTTTAAAGCTATGCCATGCCCTCATGATGATGAAGAGTGACACATGATATACAGTATTGGAGATGAAAGTCCAGAAACAGTCGACATGGATCACCACAATGATAGCCCTATGACGAGCCTACGGAAGCTACTTAGTGCAGATAAGAGAACTGAAAGGCTATATATGTATGTCGGTGATCCTCCACCTCCTGTGAGAATTAATACACAGATGGAGGCATTTGCTGAGCCGTTGACAGATCCTGGAGGATATTTCATGGACAGAGCACCACAGCAAGATGCTCAATTATTGTCATCTCATGGGCAATATAAGAGTGAGCATTGGGCAGTTATATCTCGGTCAATTAAGCTTACAAGGGAACCACCATGACCAATTGGATGGTTACGTCTGGCTGAAGATGTTAAACTTAGCGCTAGCGGGGATGCAACTCACCCAATTATTTTATTTATTTAATTACTTTATTTTTATTTTTCTGTGCTATTTGTGTGTTTAACAATATTACATGTGTAATTATATGGATACTGACACAGCCCAACCAGTTCGTGCAGCCAAAGTCCGACCAGAAATTGAACCAAGAGCGCGTTGCACCGCTACTTGTGGCATCGCGACTCGACGCAGTACAAAATTGAGGCAAAAATTTTGTGACATTTAACGTCGTGAAGCACATCACTACACGTCGCGACACGAGACTTAAATGCGACGGAGAATGCTACACCATATGCACGGTAGTGTTTTTCCTCTCTCTTGTTCTTTATGCTTATTTTGCATTACGGGCAATGTAAATTTAAGTTTGGGAGTGTGTTCATGTGTGCATGTGTTGTGTTAGTTAATTCCTGCTATTGAAAAAAAATTAAGTCTTGTGGTAGTGAAACATAGTTCACATGATGAGTTTGTTTGCTTTAGGTTAGTCGTGATGACATCTTAGAAACGATAAGTGCTCAATTTACTTTTATCTGATGCCTTTAGTAGATGATCTAGGTTAGACTTATATGCACTCAACAATAGGTTTCTAGCAGTAAAAACCTAGGTAGTTAGTAAAATGACTAGTTAAGAGAATTGTTTGACGATGAATGATCATTTGCTTAGATATCTATCTTTGTTTGCAATTATTTATGCTATATGGTATGACTAGATAAAAAATTCTTTGGAAAAAAAAAGAAAAAGAAAAATAATGAAAAATGAAAAGAGCTGAAGAAATAAATATTTTAAGGAAAAAAAATGAAATACACCACCTAGAACTGATAAACATGAAGCTACCCATGGGCGAGTGTTAGGACCACCATAAGGATAAATGCTATCTTAAAAGGTAAGTGAGTCAAAAGATAAATAAAAAGAGATGTCATACCATATTGAGCTTAGTGGGCAAATAAAGAGCATTTTTGAGATATCTAGGTTGGTTTGACCCATCAGATCCTAATTATTTTTAGACCAAATCACTGAGTTGACTCATTTAGGGATCGAGCTGTGACTAGACCTATACACACACACATGAGTCTGACTTAGATAATTTATTCAAGAATTTGGATTTGAGTATGTTGGGTACTTTGAAGGTTCTATGGTTTCGTTACTAAGCACTCTCTGATGACAATATTAAATATAATTTCTAGGATGATTTTTGTTTAGTTATTTATTTTTGTATTTATGTGTGATTGCATGTGTATTTAAATGACGTTTGTAGGTGTCGTCATTGTAAGACCTCACGAGATAACAACTCATCCACTAGGGCCTCCTAGGGGTGTAAAGGCTTGTTGCATACACTAAATAAAATTGTGATCCCTACGAAAGTGGCTTAGGTTAATTTAGTTTTAGTTTTAGTTTTAGTTTATTTTATTTTTATTTTTATTTGTTTTGCTCGAGGACTAGCAAAATGTTAAGTTTGTGGTTGTGATGAGCGACCAATATACATATATTTGTCTGCCTTTCTAGCTGGATGTTTTCTAAGTTATCTCGAGTTTTATTAGTGCTTTGATGTATTTTGGGTTTGTTATACAGCTAAAAATAATATTGAGACTTAATGGAATCAACGAGGGATAAAAACGGTAAAATACAGAGTAAATTATGAGAAATTCATAGTCAAAATACGCGTCCCGATGCTGAACTGCGCGTCTCGATGCGCAGATAAAGTAAATCTTGGCAGAATATGGGATGATCGGCGTATCGCAATGTCGGCTATAGCACGGCGCGACGCGCCGATGAAATAAAAGATGAGCTTGCGATGCTAATCAGGCACATCGCGACACGGGTTGCGGATCTAGTGCATCCAGACTCAAATTTTAAGTAGGAAATACCCCATAGGCCTCCTATATAAACAACAACTCGTCCCAAAACCTAGGGGTAGTCATATAACCTAATTTTACAGCCTCCAAAAGAGATTTTTTAAGAGAAGACAAAGCACATCAAATGAGCACAGCACAGAAACTCAACAGAAATGAGCGAAAGACTGGCGATCTCAACATAATTTCTTCTTCCTTTTTCTTATTTGATATTTTTTATCATTGAATAATTATTTACAGTTTTTGAGCATGTATAGGAACTAAATCTCTAATCTGGTATTGTGATGAAACCCAGTATTCATGAACTTATAAATGGATTTTCTTATATTTTGTGTGATATTTTGGTTTATTTATCGAATCTTATTCTTAATGATTCATGTTGCCTTACCACCATTAGGATTGATGTGGTAAACTTAGATGAACTTGACAAATGAATTTTAGGTTTAGCTTTAGATTCAATAGCACACGATCTCATCTTAGGGATTTTCCTCCATGATAGAAATATACATCTATGATGGGTGTAGCCATAATTGGAACATGATCTTAATGAAATTGGGGTTATTTAATTAACATAAAACATAGTTAATTAAGTTACTTTGAATATTTTCACATGACTATCGAAAGAGGCTTGTGGATTTCTTAGTGTTCCAAGTTAATAAGTCAATTTATCACACGAGTATAGGAAAACCAATTCATCTTTAGAATATTATTGAGTGGATTCAAACCCTGAATATTTTCTCTTCATTGATTGCCTTTGAAAATTACCATAGTATATTCATTTCCTTTAACTTTAATTTAAATTCAATCCAAAATCACATTTAATTTTAATTAGATACTCGTAGGTAATTAGTCTTAATAGTTAGTAACATAGGTGATAAGTCCTCATGGGATCGCTAACTTTTATATTACTTGAGCGATATGCGCCCTTGCGTAACGTATGAAAATCGTGATCAAGACTCATATAGACATATAAGTGTTAATTTGATAAATACTGAATGACTCATAAAAGATTTCCTAATAGATGGTACACCAACGTCAATAAGAATTTTCTTGAGTCGAGTAGCATAGCGGTCCTTCGACTTGAGATACCACAGTGGATATATGAGTTATCCTTCGTAATTTGATGGCAGTTACGTCACCAACCTATTTAGGTCAAACCTCTACTGTCTGTTGGGTGTGCACCGATGCTCATGATATGCGGTGTGTATTAGATAGGATTCGTCGGTTCTTTGTACAAGATATATGTATCATGTACGTGTTTGTGATTTGTTAAATTCATGTTCGTGATACACTACGGAAGTGACTTTCGAATATTATTTAGAGATCTTAAAGTTGTAAGTCGACTAAATTATACCTGAGGGATTTGATATTCTTATCTATATCCCCGATATAATATAGATATCATATGACAGAGGGATTATATGTATACGATGACCTCGACTTGTATAGTTCAGCGAGATTATCTGTGGTAGTCATAATTTACAAGTGGGTGAATTATAGACACGTAATTGGATTCCGTAACAGATAAATCTGAACTTAAAATAATTAATATGAAGTGTATTTGTTGATCATTTGGGCAACGTATTATGAATAATATTGATTATTCATTATATTTTATTTGATTAAGCTGGTTTATTCAATTCGTCTAATTGGTAAATGAAAATAAATATGCTTGGATATTTTGGTTATTTAATGTGTATTTGAATTTGATGCATAATTAGATTAGATACATATTAATTGATAAATTATCTTTTGAAACATGTAAAATATATAAGAAAAAATTAATTAATTATTTAGATAATTATTAATTTATACATTACATGTGTAAAAGTTTGAATATTATTTATTATATATATTATTGTAATATATGAATAAATGAGGTGTTATGTGGATGGCTTATTTACCAATCCTTTATTAATTATTATTTTGAATAATAAGTTAAATTTTTTCCCCACCACTTTCGGCCACTTTTTCTTTTAAAATGGAAATTTATTTTCTTTATTTTTTGGATAAGTTGTGGCCGAAACATAGTCCTTCTTCAACCTTGAGAAAACACCAAAGAGAGTAGAGTAAGAAGAATAAAATCAAGAACAAGTTTTTGAAGAAATTTTGAAGGTTAAAAGGTAATCTTCAATACTCTTTGACCTAGAAATTGCTTCTTTTGTTGTTCTTGTCTGTTTAAAATGGTTGGAGAGAATCTTTTTTATTTTAAAATTGGGGTTTTTTGATTTGGTTGATGGATTGAGTGGTTAGAAGAATATGTAGACTTATATTGAAATAGATTAAGGTAATTTGGGTTCAATTTATTATTGGACAACTTAGTTAACATTCTAGAGTATAATGACCATTCTTGTTATACCTAGAATTATTCTAGGGTTCTTCTTTTGTGGTGGCTTTGAATGGGTGTTGGATTAATTGATTAAATTTGTCTAACATATGAAATATAGGCTATTTTTTGTTCAATGTACAGACCTGGAATTATCTATTTTTGGGTATGTTATTTGGATGTGTTGAATGTGTATTCGGTATTAGGATAATTTACGAAAAAAATTTGGAGTGAAAATAAGCGAAATGATAAAAAAACGTCATTACTTGGTGAAATCCGAGCTTACCGAGCTATGGCTGTCCAAACAGTGAATTTTTCACTGTTTAGGCAGCCCATGGACTGACCGAATTATATTGGGGCTGACCTGGGTAGTCCCATGTGGTTTCAGTTGATCTGTTAGCCTAAAAATACGTTTAATGCTATTTTGCGAAAAATTATTTTCGTAAAATTTTTGCGATATTTCATAATTTATTACGTCATTATTTGATATCGATAGATACGTTTAGGTGAAATTTGAATAAATTATAGATATAGGATATCGAATAATTTATTTGGTAAATTAAAATTTTTTAAATCTACGATTTCGCCAAAATCGTGCTTCCGCAACGAATAACCCCAACAAAATGATATCATAGTAGGTTCAACCCTTACATCTTTCAAATTAGTCATGCTTGATATGTGATATTTAATTGAATTTTAGTGATTACACATGCTTTTAATCTAGATGTTTCTTGATTCTTTGGTTCCGCCTCAACGAGAAATCTAACAGAGATTTAATGGTTAATTTAAGTTATGGTTTCCCGAATAGAATTAAATTATCGAGAAATTATTCTAGATTGATGTACAGTAAAACACACTTTAGGAATATCCCCGCTTAATAAGGCTTTATAGTAATTAGTATTAGGAATATTTATTTCTAGGTCTGTCTTGTCAAGACAGATGTGAATGATTTCCGGATGCTGTAGTTATATCGTGCCAAAGCTGTGTAGTTGGCTTATGGTAGTTCATTTGCGCCTATAAAACTTATATGATAAGATTTAAATTCAAGTGAAAGTGAAAATCCTGAACGTGCTAAAGTTGTCAGGACTATATTGGTAGTATGAGTTTGTCATTGACAAGAATAACCTTGATACGCCTCATGTGAACGTGCCCAAGCTGTCACAACGAGAAATGATCAGAGCCAAAATCAAGAGTCACAGTGAATTTGATTAATAATGAGCCGTGAGTCGAAATATATTCATGGCGTCCAATTCTCACTATGGAATTCAATTCAATTATTGAATTCCCATTTTTCGTTGGGAATTACAGTATTATGTGAAGTAGTGAGAGGCACTATTCGGTTAATAACCATAACTATGGCAGTGTGTAATATTATTGAAATTATCTGCTATTATTTTCCTTGTTCTATCATGTAGATAGAATTAAACTTCTAATCCACTGCATGCATATTTGATATATGTATTCTGACTTCACTTCTGGTTGTATATCTCTAGAGTAGGTTCTAGATTAAAGTAGACTTGTAGTAAGGATTGACATGAATTGGTTCATGTCTAAAGATTATTCACTGGCATTAAGAAAATCCCATTAGTTTTTTTATCAATCAATGATGGTTCTTGGTTTTGGTGACCTTAGAAGGTCAAGTGTCTAACACAGTTTTCTAACCATTTATTTACAATTTTTGTGAATAGTTGAAGGAAAATTAGAAAGTTAAAGAAATGAGATGCGTGTAATTATGTGTAGAGAATATCAATTCTCACAATACGACAACTAAAGGTATTGGATACCAGATCTCCCTCCTAGTTGTTTAAAATGTTATTTAATAATTGTTTTGGTATTTGATATCAGAACTTGTTAGATAGTTACTTGTTCTATATGAAAGGTTGTTATATATTTTAATACGACTAGTAGTGTCATTGATGTAAAGATAAACATTGAGAAATATTTTTAGTAATGTAAATAATTTAAAACAGTAGTTTATGAGGTTTTATCTATTGAGCATTAGATGTTTATCCCACATGGTAAATGATGGTCAGATACGATATCACACAACATATCATTATCCATTTAATGAATATTATATTCAGAGAATGTGATTATAATCTCGTTTAACCAATGATTGGCATTGGACCACAGATCTATTAAACTAATACATTGGATATATGTGGTTTAATGAATTATAAATTGTCTTGGTTAGTTTTTTTTTTACTTCGTAACTTAGTTAATGAGTTGTCATGACTTAGTTACGTGCTTCTAAAATAACATATATTGAATATCTTGAAAAGTTCGAGAAATTTCAATCTGTTCTGATGAAACGTGGATCGAATATTTTGACTGGTTCAAAGAATTTCGATCTGAAGTTTGATAATTGTATCTTTAAAATTCATCGCGAGTCTTTGAATTGTTCAGGGATGTTTGATATGATCAAACGGATGAATTTAGGGCAATTAGTTTAAATATTATTTAATGAATATGATTCTTACTCAATACCATTCTTCTATGATTCCATCGTGATGGAATTTGTGAGTGGGAGGAATCGAATCTTATATAACTTGATTAATTTTATATTGAGTATTGTCGAATTAATTTCGATACTTTTGGATATATTTTCCAGTAACACTTATTCATCCTTTTGATTTAAGTTTCATTGGTTTCTACATTTACATATATGATATATATAAGTAGAAAATTCAAATCTTGAAAAGTTTGAGATTTGAATTTTTCTTTTGTATAATAATTATACAATTGAAAGTACTTGCGTTTCGGAGGAATAAGTAAAAGTTTTTCATTTATTTTATTTAATAGAATCTTGTATTCTATTTAATAGAATCTTGTATTCTATTTGATAGGATATTTTTTCTACGATTCTGGTGAGTGAAATCGGATGTTGACGATTGTCGAAAAGACTTGACTTATTGAAGTCAATTGTGAGAATGATGAACTGTATAAAATGGAACTGTAACATCCCTCTCCCGGAGATGCTATCGGCAGGGAATAAGCCACCCTATCCCCCTGAGCCTCTAACTTTCTGACTCTGATCAACACTACTAATTTTATCTTAAACATTCTTTCATACACGGAACCATTTCCCAACTCAATAATATTAAATGTGTAGGAAATGCTTTCCTTGCGCAGCGGAAGCACGTTAGGCACTTAGATCGGACTTGAAAAATTTGTCTGCCCTTCTCACCAAAATGAAGAATGTTACCAACACCAAGACTGAATTTTTTCTTCTGTTTTAAATAAAATTTCAGCCCCGAACAGCCCATGAACAACGGCATAAAAAATTGACTGTTTTGGACCCGAAACGCACCAATACACTGCCCAGTTCTGCCCTTTAATGATTCAGTTTCTGCTATATTTCAGGTCTGATTTTTCACCCAAAAACAGTCCCAACACAGCCCCAAAACATCCCTTAAAGTTCTCTAAAAATTCTGGATCAAAAGGAATTCAAATCGAGTCCCGTTACATAACTTTTGTGTGCGGCATTGAGCAATTTTTTGCTCACTGCCGTGTGGTATGTTTAAAAGAGGAGAAGTTGAGTTTTTGTTCGATACCAAAAAGTATTTCGAGCTATGTCTCGTTACCAATAAAAACTAGAGTGGGCTAGACTCACAAAATTAATCCCTAAACAATTTAGAGATTAATGTCACACAAGATTTTTATTTTCTTTTTCATCTTTTGTTCTTTCTTGATTTTTCTCAACACGTGAGAGAATAGTGAAGAAAAATAAAGGTGGCTAGGTTGCAAAATATGAGATTAAGGCAAAAAGAAAAATCCAATTTTCTTTTATAGTTAAGGTCATTTGTTTCAAAAACAATCAAACCCTTTCCCTTTCCACCAATACAAAATTCGGCCATGGCATTATTTTTTTATTAATTTTATAACATCTAATTCAATTACCATAATGAAAGATATATTACAAAATTAAAATTTCAATTACCTTTCTAAAAGTGTAAACCACCAAAATTAAATTCAAGAGTTATACAACCTAGCATAACTCACCAAAGCTTTTCAAATTTAATGCAAGAGTTTTGCAACCTAGCATAAATCACCAAGGGTTTCCAAAACCCAAGATTTGGAAATTCCAAATTTGGCCTCATTATTATATCATATATAATTTAATATTATGCATTCAATAATTATCATATAATTATTAAAACCATATATTAAATTTTAATATATAGTTTCAAATGTGGAAAAATAATATTATTAATCATATTAATAATATTTTCATTTATGAGTATATAATTGGACTATCCAATTATATTTAATTTGTTATAGTATATCGAGCTAGCACGGGAACCAAATGGACCTACGGTTCCGAGCTCCAATAATCTCGAAATATTAATTAAGCTCTTAATTAAATATTCTGAATTATTAACTCATGGTTATTCCACTAGAAACCCAAAGCTGCACTCTCGTTGTCACAGATAGTATATTAAGTCGAACCATGTCGGTGTCCATCGATATAGTCATTACATACGGATTAACCTTTCACGAGTATCTCGTAATTAGAGGCGAGTCATAATATCCGTTATGCCCCTCTAATTATTTTTACCTTAAGTACCAATGATTCTCTAATGAACGATTTATTCATAACCATTATGAATTTTAATCTTTCTATTCGTAATAGAAAGACTCGAGCGCACTAACTGTTCAAGTACCAAATCAACCCTTAAGGAAGATACTCATCTACTTCTCGTAAGAAGAAGTGAACTTCATGTCTATGTAAAACTTCCCCAGCTACACACCAAACCATGTCCCCAAAGTACGTATGTATTGGTCTGGACTGCTACACCAACCTCACCTTTGTAAATCAAAGGACATAGCCTGCCATACATGAGTTCGTAGTACACTCAGGATTAAGATCAATCCATATATGACCATCTAGTAGATCGAAATGAATTTATTTATTTAATGGATATTATAAGAAAGTCATTTCTATATGGGTCCAGTCCTATATGAGCACATCATACAAGGTGCCTCCATTCTTATGTCTCCACATGGACAATACCGGATCAAGATCATCATACAATTATAGAATGGACCGCATCTATAGATAAACCACAAACAAAATACCCTCTTTGTTTGCTCTCTATAGACTATTTTAGATTACTAACTTCAGACTTAAATCTTCTTGTGTATGACACTCATACACTAAGTCTGAAGGTACATGAGTAATCTAGGATAATCAACATAATTTACAATATGCGATATTTAAACAAACACTTTGGTAAATGAATAATGCATCATTTTATTTCATAAGATATTATATCGTTTACATTACATGAAGCTCTAAGGCATATATCCCAACAATCTCCCACTTGCACTAGAGCATATGGGACATGTCATGTAATCTCAGACCATCTAGGTGACCTTCAAATACTTTAGCCGACAAGGTCTTTGTAAATGGATCAGCCAGATTCTCTACGAATGTAATTTTTTGTAAAACATACGTCTCCTCTCTGCACTATCTCCCTGAAGAGATGATATTTCCTCTCTATATTCTTCCCCTCTTATGGCTTCTTGGTTCCTTTGGATTCACCACTGCACCACTATTATCGCAATATAGTGTGAGTGGTTTATCCATATCTGGAACAACTTCCAGATCTCCTAAGAACTTACGGAGCTAGACTACTTCCTTAGCTGCTTCGCAAGCTACTACATACTCAGCTTCAATGGTAGAGTCAGCAATGAAAGATTGTTTTATACTCCGCCATACTATAGCCTCACCACCTAAGGTAAATGCTAATCTAGATGTTGATTTCCTAGAATCGACATCCGTCTGAAAATCAGAGTCCGTAAATCCCCTTAGGATCATATCCTCACTGGAATATATAAGCATATAATCTCTCATTCTCTTAAGATACTTGAGAATGTGTTTCACAGCCACCCTATGATCCTATCCTGGGTTATACTGAAACCTACTGACTACTCCCACTGTAAAACAGATGTCCGGTCGCATTCATAACATGGCATACATGAGACTACCAACTGCTGAGGCATATGGGATATGTCTCATTTCCTCAACATCTTGAGGTGTCTTAGGAGACTGTTCCTTTAAAAAGTGAATTCCATGTCGATAAGGCAAATTACCTTTTTTTTGAATTCTGCATCCCAAATCGCACAAGGATCTTGTCATTGTAGGATGCCTGAGACATAGCTAGATGTCGTTTCTTGTGATCCCGAAGTATCTGAATCCCAAGAACATAACTGGGCTCTCCCAAATCTTTCATTTGGAATTGGCTAACTAGCCAGGTTTTCACGTCTAATAAATCTTTACATCATTCCCAATGAGTAAAATATCATCGACGTATAAAATGAGAAAAACCATATTCCCGTCATTGACGCACTTATATACACAAGGCTCATCAACATTCTACTCAAAGTCATAAGACTCGATCGTGGTATCAAATCTTATGTTCCAAGATCGAGATGTTTGCTTGAGTCCATAAATGGACCTTTGAAGCTTGCAAACCTTTTACTTTTGACCTTGGGCTATGAACCCCTCTAGTTGTACCATATAGATACACTCATCAAGATTGTCATTCAAGAATGCAGTCTTGATGTCCATTTGCCAAATCTCATAGTCATAATATGCGGCAATGGACAGAAGAGTGAGGATGGATTTTAGCATGGCTACTGGCGAGACAGTTTCCTCATATTCAACTCCCTTTTTCTGGGTATAACCCTTGGCCACTAGCCTAGCCTTGAAGGTCTGTACCTTCCCATCTGCTCACCTATTTCTCTTGTAGATCCACTTGCAACCTATAGGTTTTACCCCCATCAAGTTGGTCTACAAGTTCCCAGACGAAGTTAGAGTATATAGACTCCATCCTTAGGTTCATGGCTTTGAGCCATACCTATTTATCAAAATCATCCATTACACTACGATAGGTCAATGGATCATCTATACCATTGCTGAAAGCTACAACTTGTGCCTCTCCAACTCTTAGATAGCGATCAGGTTATCGCACAACCCTCCCACTACGTCTAGGTGGCAGATCATTCTCACAAACTTGCATCTAACACTCAAATGTCGAATGTGTTTGCCAACTGTCATTGATGATAGTGTGCTAGGCGAACCAGTAAGTAACTCCTCGAGTAATACTTTACTTCGAGGTTTGAACTCACTCATATAGTCCTCCTCCAGAAACATAGCATTTGTCGATACAAACACTTTGTTATCTTCAGGGCTATAGAAGAATCCACCCATGAGAACGTGGCTCCAACTCAGTAGTTTTATTCTTCAGCACATGTTCTGGACACCCCTATATGCAAAAAATATCATAAACTAGTTTTACAACCACTCCACAATTCTAAGGGAGTCTCAGGAACAGACTTAGATGGAACAACATTAAGGATATACATTGTTGTATGCAATGTATATCCCCAAAATGAACTAGATAGTGAACTATAACTAAACATAAATCTTATCATGTCTATGATGGAGTTGGTGCTTAGAATGCCAATCTGATTTGTACATTTTATTATTTATTAATAAAATAACTACATTTTTCATTTCATACCTTATAATGGTATTGTCATTATGCGTATTAGATGGATGTATAGATATGCTAATAATGACATCAACCTTATAATATTTTTGACACTATGTGTAAATTATTCTTAAAGTAAATATTCCTAGTCGTTGGTTTTGGAATAGAATCGAATTCCTATAACCTAGAAGACTAGCACATGTCGTATATTGGAATTGGAGTTCCAATGGTTTAACCCAATGTACCATGAGTTTTGGAAACTCGTATAGACATGTGAGTCTTCGTTGAAGCGAATACTGAATGACTCATAGGAGGTGATTCCTAATAGTTGGAAGTACACAGCACCGTCAATAGGAATCTCATCGAGTCGAGAAGCATATGTAATCCTTTGACTATAGGATAGCATTGATTTTTTGTGAGATCCTCCACACTTTGATGCCATATATGTCAGAAATCTTTCATGGTCTGGCCTCTAGATGTTCATTAGGTGTGGACTGATGCACTCAGTAATCAAGTGCGAAGCAAGATAGGATCTGTCGGCCCGTATGTGTACTATAAAGGGTTTAGGTATCTATGTGAGTAAAGTCATTATTCTTAAGGACTTCTACCAAAGCCGATCACCTAGGGTGGATCGCATCAGTTGTAAAGAATCATGGACATGTCGACATAAGATGTGCGCCTTAGAAACTTGACGGTGTATTCTATGTTTCCTAAGCACAACTCGGATAGCCTACGATACAGGGATTGTTAAACATATGTGATTACCTCGACTTGTATAGTTCAAAAAGGTCATTCGTGTTCTTCACGAATTCGGAGGTGGCCGAATTGCGTACATATTAGCGAGGCTTATATGACGAACTTGTCTGAACTTAGAGAGTCCCACTATGAACTGTACTCGTTGAGCAGTTGGGTAGCCAATTATTTTTGATAAAAATAATATTCGATATTATAATTATCAACTAAGATAATAAAGTGTTATCGATAACATTGATTATTCACTTTGACCTAATTGGATTAATTAGATTAATTCAATAATTATACAATGGCTTAAATGTAAAATCATAATTATCTCTACCATTTGAGGATATTATGGTAATTGTAAGTATGTAATAATATGTAGTTTTGACTTGATTTAATTGGATTAAATCGAAGTGGAAAACATTTAACTAATTCATT
Source organism: Zanthoxylum bungeanum (assembly GCA_019454045.1). Classification (NCBI taxonomy): domain Eukaryota; kingdom Viridiplantae; phylum Streptophyta; class Magnoliopsida; order Sapindales; family Rutaceae; genus Zanthoxylum; species Zanthoxylum bungeanum. The sequence goes on along the minus strand of SKCR01029609.1, from coordinate 51,965 downwards.
TCCTAATCATTGGCTTGATTTAATTTGATTAAATCAAAGTGGGAGACAATGGAGATTAGTCACACCTAATTATACATTTTGGAAAAATTAGATTAAGCCCACTTAAAAGATGATTACAACTTTTATTAATTAAAAATTAACTAAGTTTTGCTATAAATCACAAGGTTAAGGAAGGTTTTAATTACAAGTACAAGAACAATAACAAGTATAAGTATAAGCTTGAGTAAGTTATACACAAGTAATTCTTGAGAGATTAGCCTAAGTTATAGAAGTGTTTAGAGAAGCTTGTGAGGTCTCTAAAACATATCATTTAGGAGAAATCAAGATTAGATCTTGAAGTGAAGCTTGCTAGCATTGGAAATCAAGGCTGGATCTTGAAGTCAATCTTGCACACCTTGGTGGTTCTCCAAAAATTTCAACAAAGGAGAAGTAGATTGGATCTTGCATCAAGCTTACTAGGTAATGTTTGATCTATTCCTAAGCTATGTTCATTTGTGTATTAAATGCATGACCACATAGCTTAATGTTGAAATAAGGCTAATCAATTGTGTTAGGATACTTTAGAAGTATAAACAAAACATGATTATGTTTTAAGTCAAAGATGTTCATGTTGGACATGGACCAATTAATAAGAGTTTAGAATTCTATATTAAAGCTTAGAGCTATGGCTACCATTCTAGATTCATTTGACGACCTTTAGGTGAACTAGAATTATTAATGAGACATTTCTAATTGGGATTCTAAAATGGTTTGTGATTAGATTCGAAAAAATGCATATAAGTATTTAGAATAGATGTATGCTAGTTGTAAAACATGTATTGATAGTAATTATGAATTTAAAATTGGATTTTAAGTGTAGTATTGGGAGAAAATTGGAAGTGTTTAATAATATTTTGAAATGAAAAATCACTCATTGTCTGATCTGTGTCACGACACAACCCTTCCACGTCGCGAAGCGTCGTTGTTCATGTTCAGTATGCTTTCGGCTTTTTGGGTGTCATCGCGACGCCCAAGACTTGCGTTGCGACGCACAGACCTGATTCATACCAAAACTTATTTTCTTCATTCCGAAGCTTTCGTACTCCGATTGGGTCCCCATTTTTTCCTACAGACTCGTATCGGAATGTAGTTTTATATAAAATATTTTAAAATAACCTATCCTTCATATCCATAGGTTAGACCCATTTCCGCTGCCCTAGGTGATCTGACCGTAGGGGTTCCACAACTGCCCCAATATAATGGTATGAGTAGCAAAGGCTTAACCACACAACACATGTTTTGAATCTATGCCATAGTAATTTTAATTTAATTATGCATAAGACATATTGGATATGTATTGCATGTTTTAATTAAAACTTTGACCTAATAAAGTTAGTGACTTTATTGTCATAAATATCCCGTGATTAGGTGATTACTTTTAAGTAATAGTATTAATAATGTTGGAGCATTATTGGATCATCCGTCTTGTCAATACGGAGATGAATGAGTTCTTACTACTTATATCAAATATCGTCATTAGTGTGAGGGTTAAAGTGCTCGGAACTTAGGTCACTCCGGTAAAATATTAGATGTAGCGTGAGGAATTAACGTTGTCGCCCAATATCATCATTAGTGTGAGGGTGTACCTACGAAGCTCATTAGTGTACATTGACAAGTATATACCTAGAACACGTCTTAATCCAATATCTTCATTAGTGTGAGGATATGAAACGGTTCAGGACCAAACTAGGAGTCACATGAATGTGATTGACCTTGGAGGTCTACCTAATGAGTTTAAAAATGCCAATATCGTCATTAGTGTGAGGCTGGAGTAAATGTCAAAGGATCCACTTCCCGCTATGAAATTTTGATAGTCAAATTTCTATTTTTCCGTTAAGGGAGATTACGGAATTACGTAAAGTAGTGGAAGGGCACTAATAGAATTGAAATTCCATAATCAATTAGTGTTATCATTTTTTAAATGAAAACTACTCTTCTACTACTCAAAAATATTGTCTTGTAGATGGCTGCCGCTAATCCATTGATGAAACTTTTTTATTCCAATAAGCTAAAAGGAGCCGAGAACTATTTTGAATGGGAAATGAACATACACATTGTCTTGGAGTATGAAAAGTTGACTTATGTCACTATCAATCCCTCGCATATTGATATCGATCCTGAATCCACTCCAGAAGAGCGAGAAACTTTTGGTATATGGAAGGATGATAACCTGAAGGTGAAATCCTACATCTTGGGATCGATGGTTCTAGATTTTCTGAGACAGTACATTGAAGTACCAGATGTTTGAAGCATCATGCGAACACTCAATGAGTTGTTCAAGGCAAACCAAGAAATGAAACTTTATCGAAGGTCTAAGGAATTGTTTTGTGCTGAACTCTATGAGGGAAAAGATGTCAGTACACATGTTTTGAATATGATAGACCAGATTCAATATCTGGACCGACATGGCATTGTGTTTGATGAACGGCTGGGCCGTAATTTGATTTTGTCTTCTTTGTCTGGTTCTTATGCTGGCTTTGTATTAAATTTCCATATGCATTCGATGCAAGCCACATACGAAGAACTTCATAACATGCTACGCATGACGGAGCAAGATTTGAAAAAAGGCAACCCCACACCGTATCTCCATGGTGGAGTTGGCTCTTCAAAGACTTCTAGGAAGTCAAACAAAATCAAGATGGGGAAGAAAAAGATATCAAATAAGAACTCCAAGAAGCGTAAAGGCGTAAAATTGAAAGTCGCTCGTGATCAATATCTACATTGCAATAAGTCTGGACTCTGGAAGAAGGACTGTCCTGAGCTTAAAAGAAAAGCATGACCCTCAGGTACGCTTTGTATTTTTCCAATTATTGACATCTCATTAGCCTTAGATGTAAATAGTGGATGGGTGTTAGACACTGGCAGTCCTACTCATATTTGCAATTCCCTGCAGGAAATGAGGGTTAGAAGAAGGCTGGATAAAGGGGAGATCGAGCTTAAAGTTGGCAATGGCGAGACATTGGATTTCAAAGCCATAAGAATAGTTGTTCTAGATCTCCCAAATGGATGTAAATTAGATTTGCATGACTGTTATTATGTTCACCCAAAGGGCTTAAACCGTATTGGATGGACTAGGCTTTACCAAACTGACCAATACCAATGTGTCCCTAAATCATACTATTGACAATGGTTTGACTTTTCTGAGTCATAAGACGCAGCAACCCTTAGGCGTGGTCTTATAACTTAGTGGCAAAGATTGAGTGTTCACAAGGACTATCATAAGCTATGGCATGTTTGATTGCCCAACCCAATGATCAAGGAATTATGATTTATATCATAAATTGGTTGGGAACCTACCTAATTATCGTATTTTATAATGACCGGCCCTAGTCGGAGTTATGAAATGATGATAATGGGATCTTTAACCATAAGAAATCCATCATATTGGGGTTGATGCGATTTGCTTAAAATTTTAAAATAATTGAGTGGGCGCAACTTCATAATATTAAAAGCCCATGTTATATGAAACATTAATGAAAACATATTCCTAATTTTAACATTCTCTCTTAACAGGTGGGTTAAAATATTTCACAAACATTCAAATGGAAAATAGAGTATCACTTCGTTCCATCATTGATGAGCATAAGCTCAAAGGGTACAACTATAATAACTGGTTTAGAAACCTTAAAACTGTCTTACGACAAGAAATGATTTTCTATGTTCTTGAAAGACCATTTCCCTCTGAACCCGCAGAAGATGCTGACCAAAATACATTTGATGCTTGGAAGAAACATGTCGATGATGATGAGCAAACAGTTTACATAATGCTTGGCTCTATGTCAGACGAACTTAAGAAAGCTCACGAAGATATGGATGCTCAAACCATCATCTTTCACTTGAAGGAGTTGTATGCAACTTCCGTTCATACCGTGAGATTCCAAGTTTCATGTGCCTTATTCCAAACAAGGTATAAAGAATGATCTGTTAGTGGACATGTGCTTAAGACGATTGGCCACATTGAAAAATTGGCCAACCTCGGGTTCATCATGGATCATGAGATAGGTCACGATCTAATTCTTCAGTCCTTACCAAAAGACTTCTCTAACTTTATTATGCAGTTTCATATGTCTGATAAAGAAGCTACTTTAGCAGAATTGCACAATCTGATAAAGCAATCAGAGAATGACTTGAAATCGGAGCTTAAAACCTCTATCATGCTTACGGGTACGGACCTGAAGCCACGAGGCCCAAAGAAAAATAAGGCCAAGGCCAAGGCTCCAGATCACCTAAAGCCCAATGGTAAGGTGGAGAAGAAAAAGGGAAAGGGGAAATGTTTCTTTTGTGGAAAGAATGGTCATTGGAAAAAAAACTGCAGATCCTTGAAAGCCAAGGAAGCTAGGGAAGCTCAAGAGGCCAAGAAGCCCAATGCTTTAGGTATGTTGTATATGATTGAACTATATTCTCAAAACTCTAAACCTTCTACTTAGGTGCTTGACACCGGTTGTGGGACTCACTTGTGTAACAATGTGCAGGGCCTGAGAAACAGTAGGAGACTCCATCATGGGGAGGTTGACTTACGCATGGGTAATGGAGAAAAAATGGCTGCATTGTACGTGGGGACATATTCATTAGTTTTGCCGAATGGTTTAGTTTTAGACTTAGAAATTGTGTTTATGTACCTTCTCTAGTAAAGAACATCATTTCAATTTCTTCTTTATGTAATAAAGGTTTTTCATGCCTAATAAGTTGTAATGAATGTTCTATTTATTTCAATGAAATAAAATATGGAGATGGTATTTTGAATAATGGTATCTATGTCTTATAAACTAACAAAGAATGTTCAACCTCTAATATATACAACGTTAACTCGAATAATCTCAATGAATCTCTTCTATGGCACAGTCGCTTAGGTCATATCAGTGAAACAAGATTAACTAAGCTACATAAGGATGGGTATTTCAGACCCTTCAAATATGAACCTTATGGAACTTGTGAGTCTTGTTTACTTGGAAAAATGACCAAATTACCCTTCAAAGGTAAATGACAGCTGACCGGCGTAAACACACACGTATAACGCAAGCGTACGTATCGTTCAAGTAGAATAAAAAGTATCGATCCCACGAGGACTTAATACCTAAGCTATTAATTTTATGAGGTCAAATGATTACTAGTATCTAACAGGTTGTTTAATTGATTTGAAATGGCGACGATTCTAAATTTAAAGACAAGTAAATAAAATTGTTCGAAAGTAGGTTTTAAATATCAATATCAATATTAGATAAAAAGGGATATAAAATAAACATTAGGATGAAACTTTATGTTTATATGATAAAGATAATTTATTGAAATGTGAATGTTCTTTGTCAAACAGTCACTATGTTTTGCAAACATGTAGAGATGTCTTTAATATAGAGAAAAATATGTAGAGATGTCTTTAATATAGAGAAAAATACAAATAGGAAGTCTGAGTTAAATAATACTGAATTATGGCATATGAGATTGGGCCACACAGGTATTAGACGTCTATCCAAATTGTTAAATGATGGTTTGATTGAAAAATCTTACCTTGGATCCTTATCTGATTTGTGAGTCATGTATCCAAGGAAAGATGACATAGGCCCCATTTCAAGGTGGACACTATGTTGGATATTTACTAGAGCTAATACACAGCGATGTGTGTGGTCCATTAAATCATGTCGTTCATGATGGTTCAACATACTTTGTGACTTTCACAGATGATAAATCTAGATATGGATATGCTTATTTGATGAAACATAAGTCGGAAATATTTGACAAGTTCAAAATATTCCGAAACGAATTAGAAAAACAAACTAATAAATTCATCAAATGCCTTAGATCAGATCGATGCGGTGAATTCATGAGTGAAGAATTCAGAAATTATTTAAGGGAGAATGGAATTCTTGCCCAATATAGCCCACCAGGGACACCGCAACACAACCGTGTGTCTGTACGAAGAAATCATACTTTATTAGATATGGTCCGATCCACGATGAGCTATACAGATCTTCCTTATTACCTTTGGGTTACGCCTTACAAACTGCTGCCTAATACTTATAGGTTTCATCAAAAGTTATTTCTACGACCTCTATCGGATATGGTTCGGTAGAAATCCAAGTCTTAGACATTTAAAAATTAGGGGTTGTCCAGCATACGTTAGGATTGCGCAGTGAGATAAACTAGCACCCATATGGTATTAATGTAGGCTCGTTGGATATCCTGATAATTCCAAGGGATATCAACTCTTCGATTCCGAGCAACGAAATATATTTATTGTTCGCTTTGTAACTTTTCTTGAAAAGCAATTTTTGAGAGAAAGTGGGAAGTGTAGAGAGATTAAACTTGATGAGTTCGATCCCAATATTAAGGAATCTGAGATGGAACCAAAGATCCAATTAGATGAAAGATCTACAACATAGGTTCTACGTAAGTCGAATAGAATATCAAGGCCTCCTGAGAGACTATTTTTAGCATCTGATGTGAGCCTTGATGTTCTCCTCTTGGAGGAAACATATCTGACTACGTATAAAGAAGCGATATTGGATATCGATTCTGGAAAATGGCAGGAAGACATGAAATCTGAAATGGATTCAATGCATGCAAATCAAGTCTGGGACTTAGTTGAACTTCCTGAAGGAGTTAAACCTATTGGTTGTAAATGGATTTACAAAAGGAAGCGAGGGCCCGATGGAAAGGTGGAAACCTTTAAGGCCCGACTAGTAGCGAAAGATTAAACTCAACGTTCTGGGATTGACTATGCGGAAACTTTTTCACCAGTAGCCATGTTAAAATCCATTAGGATTCTTTTAGCCGTTGCTGCATATCACGACTATGAGATATGGCAGATGGATGTGAAAACCACTTTCCTAAATGGATTCCTTGAAGAGGATATCTATATGGAACAATTAAAGGTTTCGTATACAGTGAGACTTCAAACTTGGTTTATAAGCTCCAAAAGTCTATTTATGGACTTAAATGGGCTTCCTGAAGCTGAAATCGTCGTTTTGATGAGATAATTAGATTATCTGGATTCATCAAGAACGAGGAAGAACCATGTGTTTATAAGAAAGTGAGTGTGAGCATGATATTTTTACTGGTCTTGTATGTAGATGACATCTTTATCATAGGAAATGATATAGGGATGATGCAAAGTGTGAAAGCCTACCTTTGTAAGAACTTCTCCATGAAAGATATAGGTGAAGCTTCATATATACTAGGTATAAGGCTCTACCAAGATAGAGTTAGGAAGCTTATAGGTTTGTCAAAATCGACATACATATATAAGATGTTAGAAAGGTACGGTTTTACCAAATACAAGGCAGCAAATGTACATTTCCGATATGGCATACATCTTTTCGAAGAAAATGGCACCTCAGACTGAGGAAGAGAGAGTTAGGATGTCTAACTTGCCATATGCTTCTTGAATTGGAAGCATAATGTATGCTATGTTAAGTACTAGACGTGACATCAGTTTCGGCGTCAGTGTGACCATTGGATAGCCGTGAAACATATCCTAAAATATCTTAAAGGCACCAAGGATAATTTTCTCATATATGGAGAAGATGAGCTACAAGTTAAGGGTTATAGAGACTCCTACTTCCAGGGAGATCCAGATGATAGAAAATCTACATCATGATACATATTTACCCTTAACAGTGATGTTGTTAGTTGGCGATGTTCAAAGCAAAGCTCAACAGCTGATTCCACCACTGAGGCAGAATTTATAACAGCTTCAGAAGCTGCTAAAGAAGCTATTTGGATTAGAAATTTTATCACAGAACTTAGTGTGTGCCTAGTATTGTGGATTCGATCTCATTGTACTATGATAATAATGGAGTCATCGCGCAGGCTAAGGAACCGAGGGCGCATTCCAAGTCTAAACACGTGGAAAGGAAATACCGCGTAATTAGAGAGATAATTGAATGAAAAGACATAGTGGTCTTGAAGGTTCAAGGACAAGACAACATAGCAGACCCACTTACAAATGCCTTACCTCCTAAATTATTCGATAAACATGTGGAGGAGATGGGACTACTGTACCATCCAGATTGGCACTAAGCAAGTGAGAGTTGGTGCTTGGAGTGCTAATCCGATTTGTACATTATATTATTTATTAATAAAATAACTACATTTTTCATTTCATATCTTATAATAGTATTGTCATTATGCGTATTAGATTGATGTATAGATATGCTAAGAATAAAATCGACTTTAAAATAGTTTTGACACTAGGTATAAACTATTCTAAAGTAAATATTCCTAGTCGTTGGTTTTGGAATACGGTCAAATTTCTATAACCTGGAAGACTAGCACATGTCGTATATTGGAATTGGAATTCCAATGGTTTAACCCGATGTACCATGAGTTTTGGAAACTCATATAGACATGTGAGTCTTCATTGAAGCGAATACTGAATGACTCATGGGTGATTCCTAATAGTTGGAGTATACACTATCGTCAATGGGAATCTCATCGAGTCGAGTAGCATATGCAATCCTTTGACTATAGGATAACATTGATTTTGTGTGAGATCCTCCACACTTTGATGCCATGTATGTCATAAAATTTTCATGGTCTGGCCTCTAGATGTTCATTGGGTATGGACCGATACACTCAGTAATCAAGTGCGAAGCAAGATAGGATCTGTCGGCCCGTATGTGTACTATAAGGGGTTTAGGTATCCATGTGAGTAAAGTCACTATTCTTAAAGACTTACGCCAAAGCCGATCACCTAGAGTGGATCGCATCAGTTGTAAAGAATCGTCTACATGTCGACATAAGATGTGCACTTTGGAAACTTGACGGTGTATTCTATGTTTCCTAAGCACGACTCGGATAGTCTATGACGGAGGATTGTTAAATATATGTGATTACCTCGACTTGTATAGTTCAAAGAGGTCATTCGTGTTCTTCACGAATTCAGAGGTGGCCGAATAGCGTACATATTAGCTAGGCTTATATGACGAAAGTGTCTGAACTTAAAGAGTCACAATATGATGTGTACTCGTTGAGCACTTGGGTAGCCGATTATTTTTGATAAAAAATAATATTCGATATTATAATTATCAACTAAGATAATCAAGTGTTATTCGATAACATTGATTATTTACTTTGACCTAATTGGATTAATGGATTAATTCAATAATTACACAAGGGCTTAATTGTAAAATCATAATTATCTCTACCATTTGAGGATATTATGGTAATCGTAAGTATGTAATAATAGGTAGTTTTGGCTTGATTTTATTGGATTAAATCAAAGTGGAAAACATTTAACTAATCCATTTCATAATCCTTGGCTTGATTTAATTCGATGAAATCAAAGTGGGAGACAATGGAGATTAGTCAAACCTAATTATGCATATTTGAAAAAATTGGATTAAGCCCACTTAAAAGTTGATTACAACTTTTATTAATTAAAAATTGCCTAAGTTTTGTTATAAATAGCAAGCTTAATGAAGGTTTTAATTACAAGTACAAAAACAATAACAATTATAAGCATAAGCATAAGCTTGAGTAAGATATACAAAAGTAATTCTTGAGATATTAGCCTAAGTTAGAGAAGTGTTTAGAGAAGCTTGTGAGGTCTCTAAAACATTTCATTTAGGAGAAATCAAGATTAGATCTTGAAGTGAAGCTTGCTAGCATGGGAAATCAAGGCTGGATCTTGAAGTCAATCTTGCACACCTTGGTGGTTCTTCAACAATTTCAACAAAGGAGAAGTAGATTGGATCTTGCATCAAGCTTACTAGGTAATGTTTGATCTTCTTCTAAGCTATGTTTATTTGTGTATTAGATGCATGATCGCATAGCTTAATATTGAAATAAGGCTAATCAATTGTGTTAGGATACTTTAGAAGTATAAACACAACATGATTATTTATTAGGCCAAAGATGTTTATGTTGGCCATGGAACAATTAATAAGAGTTTCTAAATCTAGATTAAAGCTTAAAGTTATGGCTACCATTCTAGATTCACTTGACTACTTTTAGGTGAACTAGAATTGTTCATGAGATATTTTTAATTGGGATTCTTAAATGGTTTGTGATTAGATTCAAACAAATGCATATAATTATTTAGATTACTTGTATGCTTGTTGTAAAACAAGTATTGATGGTGATTATGAAGTTAAAATTGGATTTTAAGTGTATTTGAAGTATTGGGAGAAAATTTGAAGTGTTTAGTAATGTTTTGAAATGAAACATCACTCACTACCTGATCTGTGTCACGACATAATCCTTTCGTGTCGCGATGCATCGTTGTTCACGTTCAGCATGCTCTCGGCATTTTGGGTTGTGTCGCGACGTACAGACCTGATTCACACTAAAACTTATTTTTCTCCGTTTCGGAGCTTCCGGACTCCGATTGGGTCCCTGTTTTTTCCTACGGACTCGTATCAGAATGTAGTTTTACATTAAAAAAAATTTAAAATACACTTATCCTTGATATCCATGGGTTAGACCCATTTCCATGGTCCGGGGCAACGATCCGACCCTAGGGGTTCCACAACTGCCCTAACAGTCTAGTAGGGTCCGATTTCTCCTTTCTGCAACACCATTTTTTTGTGGTGTTCCAGGTGCTGTGAGATGGGATATTATCTCATGCTCAAACAAGAATTCTTCGAAATCTTTGTCAAGATATTCTTCTTCACGATCTGATCATAGAGTTTTGATCATTTTACCTAACTGGTTCTCAACCTCAGCACGATACTATTTGAACTTTTTAAAAGTATTTGATTTGTGCTGCATTAGGTAAACATACCCATATCTTGAATAATCGTCAATAAATATGACGAAGTATTCATAACCACCTTGGCACTTACATTCATCGGTCTGCAAACGTCCGAATGTATAAACTTAAGTGGTTGACTAGCTCTTATATCTTTTCCAGTAAAAAGTATCTTGGTCATTTTTCCTTCTAAACAGGATTCACAGACTGGTAAAGTTCTTAGCTTTAACTAGTTTAAAGCTTCATTCTTTATCAACTTATTATTAGGTCAAGGCTGATATGACCAAGTCTAAGATGCCACAGATATGAATCATCGTGAGAAATCTTTTTCCGTTTAGTTTTAGGTTTCTCAACCTTAAATATTTCAGTGTTGAGCAGTGACCTATGTGTTAACAGTCTTAACACATACAAGTTATCTCCTTGTTTCCTTAGCATATAGGTAATCCATTTTTGAAATAATAACTATTATTATTAGATAAAATAAAAACCATCATGCAGTAGTTTTGAAACAGAAATCAAATTTCTATGACAAAATATGAACAAACAACATTTTGTTTAAATTTAAAAAACTTTTATTTAAAAATTTAAAACTGATAACTCTCACTGCTTTATTGAAACAGCATATGTCCTGACTCTCATAGTAAAGTTACCTTCAGCAAGGTCTTTACGTGTATTAAGTAGTTGTACCCTTAGCCTTACTAGTGTTTCTTTCTCTTCTTTGCAGTTTTGAAAGACTTTGCAACACTTGCCTCTGCACTAGGTTTACGAGGATCCTTCAGCATGGACTCCTAATGGGTGAGCTCATTTAGCAGCTGGGTCAAAGTAAAAGTCAACTTATTCATAATATAGTTGCTTTTAAATTGTAGAAAACTCTTTGGAAGAGTTTCCATGATCATGATCATCTGGCTTTGCTCGTCAATACGAGCGATATGGGTTTCGGTTGTATTGAGGTAGGTCATCATCCTCAATTCGTGCTCTCGGACTGATGTCCTAGCCTTCATCCTAGCAGTCATCGCTGAGACCATAGCCTCATGACGTTGACGCTCCGAAGGTTGCCCGAACATGCCTTGTAATGACTCTAACATCTGAGATCTTGTAGCCATAGGCTCATGCTTTGCAGCAAAAACCTCGGACATCCCTGCTAGCAAGTAGCAGCATGCTTTCTCATTAGCCGCGACCCATTTCTGGTAGAAATCGCACACAGCTTGGCCGGTATTTTTGGCCGGCTCGGGAGGACACTCCTCCGTCAGGATAAACTTTAGGTCTTCACAGACCAGGATAGCGTTCATGTTACTTTTCCACTTAACTTAGTTTTCTCCCGTTAATTTATCATTTGAGAGTATGGAAATAATTGGAGAAACCATGGTTGAAAAATAAAATAAACATGCATTTAACATTCATTCATCATATATTAAAATTATCAAATAATTTTGGCATAAAATTAAACATGATGCATGAACCATGATTAACGAATTAGAAACCTAAGAGAATAATATGCCACGGTGATCTATCATCCCACGAATAAGTGCCGCCGTAGGGTAGGTCAAGTATTTACACGATAGATCGAGACAATCTCAATTGATTAACATATACAGGAATAACTCTTATTCCTATATTAACCAGCTACCGTTTGATTCGATAGAGGAATTTTGATTAACATTTAATCATTCCTTTGCGAGTGTGACCCGTCGTTTTGGAACCTTTGGACTTAACTAGTGAAATGTCACGTTAGGGTATGTTAGTTCACCAGATACATCTAGAATCTCTATCCTCTCGGAATCCAAACTTGATATTGACCCAAAATGGACACCATCTGTAGGGGGACGAAAACAAATCTGTCTCGAGGTGCCTTTTGAATCTCACGTTTTCGGACTAACAAAGGAGATCGCGGGATATACTATCGTATATCCCTCTCCTACTCACTATTTTAAATTTAAGGTTTCTATTTTTAAAATATCTAATATTTTAATTTACTAGTGTGAATAATATTATGGCTGCTAAATCATAACTCTTATTTACACTAATTTACCATTAGTGATCTAACCAATTTTAACTCTTAAAATTTATCTCACTAATGTCTATTAGTCTCTACTAATTATTTTAATCTATTAAACTAATTTAATTGGAGTAGTATTAATGACCTATTATATTTTTATTCTTAAAATACTATAACACTAATTAGTTTAAAATTTCGGAATCCTAAAATGGTCAAGATTTTAATTAAACCATTTAATTAATCTAAGTGTGTCATAAAATCCAAAGGTACGTGGAATTGTATCCCGAGTGCTGACCATATTACCGTCCATTTGGATTCGTCTATGGAATTTATATCCGGATTTCCATCCAATATACCAATGGAATTTATGATGCACTTGTTATGCCCAATATATTAGAATTCAAATTTTAAACCTTAAAACCAATTAATCCAATTAATCCAATTAATTATTTTCCATGCATATCATATTCTTATTTAAACATCTTAAATCACATAAAATCATATTTCATGTCTATAATGATTATGCATCCAAAGCATGTTATAGCATGCGAAATGCAAGAGTAGACACCCTAAGCTATATGACATGTTATTCAAATATTTCGAATTAAAACATACATATAACATAAAAAAAAATATTTTGCATTGACCAGACTCTTTTTTTCCAATACTAATCTAATTAGTATAAAAATTCCCAAGGCATCCATTGGTCTTCAAATCACGCTCCAAGGTGGTGTTGGCTCTTTTTACGACTTCGGTGCTCCAAATTACAACAATTTAAATTTTACATTGGAAAATTAAAATTACAACAATTGTAAACAATGGCCTTATGGCCTTACATCCCAAAACCAAAACCAACATAAAAATACGAGCCGGAAAAATTTACGACTAATGCAAAAACCATTCATCACATTAAATAACAATAATCATTTATCTCATGAATATTATTTTATGCCTACTCATCTAAACAAGCATATCAATATTTATAACTCATATAAATAAATAAAAACAGTAAATTTAAATAAAATAGAGAAGGGTTAAGAATACTTTTCAACCTCGCTCTTGATTCCAATTGTAGGAAACACTTCCTTGCGCAGCGGAAGCACGTTAGGCACCCGGATCGTACTTGAAAATTTTTTCTGCCCTTATCACCAAAAGGTCGAATGTTACCAACACCAATACTAAATTTTTGCTTCTGTTTTGAACAAAATTTCAGCCCCGAAACAGCCCCCGAACAGCCCATGAACAGCGGCACAAAACTGGACTGTTTTGGACCCGAAACGCACCAATTAACTGCCCAGTTCAGCCATTTAATAATTAAATTTCTGCTACATTTCAGGTCTGATTTTTCTCCCCAAAACATCCCTTAAAGTTCTCTAAAAATTTTGGATCAAAAGGAATTCAAATCGAGTCTCGTTACATAACTTTTGTGTGCGGCAGTGAGTAATTTTCTGTTCACTACCGTGTGGTATGTTTAAAAGAGGAGAATATGAGTTTTTGTTCGACACCAAAAATTCTTCTGAGCTATATCTCATTACCAACAGAAACTAGTGTGGGCTAGACTCACAAAATTAATCCCTAAATAATTTAGAGATTAATGTCACACAAGATTTTTTTTTTTTCCTTCTTTTGTTCTTTCTTGGTTTTCTCAATACTTGAGAGAATAGTGAAGAAGAAGAAAGGTGGCTAGGGTTGCAAAATGTGAGATTAAGGCAAAAGGAAAAATCCAAATTTCTTTATACTTAGGGTTATTTGTTTCAAAAACAAACAAACCATTTCCCCTTCCACCCATATAAAATTCGGCCATGGCATGATTTTTTTATTAATTTTGTAACATCTAATTCAATTACAATAATGAAAGATATGTTACAAAATTAAAATTGCAATTACCTTTCAAAAAGTGTAACCACCCAAATTAAATTCAAGAGTTATGCAACTTAGCATAACTCACCAAAGTTTTCCAAATTTAATGCAAGAGTTTTGCAACCTAGCATAAATCACCAAGGGTTTCTAAAACCCAAGATTTGGAAATTTCAAATTTGGCCTCATTAAATATATCATATATAATTTAATATTATGCATTCAATAATTATCATATAATTATTTTAAAACCATATATTAAATTTTAATATATAGTTTCAAGTGTGACAAAATAATATTATTAATTATATTCATAATATTTTCATATGTGAGTATATAATTGGACTATCCAATTATATTTAACTGCTATAGTATACGAGCTAGCACGGGGACCAAATGGACCTACGGTTCCGAGCTCACATTATCTCTAAATATTAATTAAGCTCTTAATTAAATATTCTGAATTATTAACTCCTAGTTATTCTACTAAAAACCTGAAGCTGCACTCTCGTTGCAACAGATAGTATATTAAGTCGAACCACGTCGGTGTCCATCGATATAGTCATTACATACGGATTAACCCTTCACGAGTATCTCGTAATTAGAGCTGAGTCATAATGTCTGTTATACCCTTCTAATTATTTTTACCATAAGTACCATTTATTCTCTAATGAACGATTTATTCATAACCATTATGAATTTTAATATTTCTATTCATAATAGAATGACTCGAGCGCTCTAACTGTTCAAGTACCGAATTAACCCTTAAGGAAGATACTCTTCTACTTCTCACAAGAAGGAGTGAACTCCATGTCTATGTAAAACGTGTTGGAGTTCTACGGTCCCAAGGATCGAATCAAAAGCATAAAAACATGTGTGAATATAATCGAGAAAGTCGCGGAATACTCACATCGATTGGTTGAGCGACGCGGGAGGCAACAAAAATTTCATTTTCTGCCTCTGCAGTTCACGGGAGTGAGCAGTTTGCTCATCTCTATTTTCAGCTTCAATCATTCTCCGTCAAGCTCCAAGCTTCGTGATTTGATTCCAAGCTCATGGGTGGACTTCCCTATCACCTTTGCATGTCTCTCGGAGTGCTAGCTCTTGATGATTTTGCCGCAAAATCATCACACTCTTGCTTCCCTTAGCTCACGGCAATGAGCAGAATAGAAGAGAGAAGTGGCAGCCCCTTGGGCGTGTGAGAGAGAGAAAAAAGAGAGAGAGTTGTGTGTGTTTTGGTTTCAAAAAAACATTATGCAAAAATCAAGACCAAAAGTTGTATATACTTTCCAAAAGTCAACAAGTTTTGGAGCCAAAATTTGGCAATCAATGCACACAACCACCTCTATCAACATCTATCACTATTCACATCAATCAAGTGACAAATTGTCACATCACTCAAAGTGACATGTGATTTGACGCTTGATGCGACTAGCGATTTGACGCTTGATGTGACTTGCGTGCTGCACTCGAATTAGAAATACGAATGCGCTCGCAAATAATCTCGGGCTTGGGTTCGCTAATTCCAAATTAACGAATTTTCTGTTGCGACGTAATTAAATATAATTTAATTAAATAATCATGCCTAGCATAATTACTATTCACGTCGCTAACGAATAAATTCTAAATTAATTCGTTCGCCCGAATGAAAATCTAATTTTAATTCCGCGTCGAAATCCAATTTCGTTTAATATATCGAATATATTAATTTATCGATTAATTCCAAATTAATCGTTATCTCTCTTTAATTGATATTTTATCCCAGATAAAATATCTCCGTAATTAATCCTAAATTAATTTTCTCTCTCTTCTAATTAATCACAGATTAATTTAGAGTGCGAGTCATACGTCATCGGTGAATCTTCGAGAAGCGACCCATGAGATCCCCGAATATGTTGGCAGTAAATTCGGTCGTCGGACTATCCGAACACGTAAGTACCTCGTACTACGTTTATACCGATTTACAAGACAAGGTTGGCTTCTAGCAAAGCGCCATGCCTACCCATTCTCCAGAAATATCCTTACAGGAATAAATGAT
Organism: Zanthoxylum bungeanum; assembly: GCA_019454045.1. NCBI lineage: Eukaryota > Viridiplantae > Streptophyta > Magnoliopsida > Sapindales > Rutaceae > Zanthoxylum > Zanthoxylum bungeanum. The sequence continues at coordinate 35,348 of SKCR01029609.1, read as the reverse complement.
CTATATCAGGCGTAGTATACATGTATTGCGTATTTCGATCCAGTATCGGATGATCACATGCAAGGCCTGGGGCTGGTACAGTGTCTGCCCCGTACGAAGCATATATCGGATTACGAGCAACTAGTCTCTTTATTATCGGATAATCATGACCAAGTCATATTATCCCGACGGTTGCAACCTTTTTAGAGAACCAGTTCTGTATCCCTGCGCGATCATCAACTCCATATGACTGGAGTGACACTTCCGTCTTGACATCACACCCAACACACTACGATTCTCAATATACCCAGCATAGGCGTACACAAAACCTGTTAAAGCCCTGGACGACCGCAACCAAAGTATATTGATTGTCGTAAGTATTAGCGGTGCAAGTCTCAGGTTAAGACCAAATACACCTACCCTGATTTCGGACTTCCATAGACACATAGTCATACTACCAATGGAATTCGAGGGGGTATATCCAGAGCGAAGCTGTTTCCCGTACCATCGGTAAAACACAACCTCCTATTACACTTGCATGAGTATCCTATACCCAAATATATGAGAACTATGCCGTTGTGCCCTCACAACGCGCACAAGTGTAATACTAGTCTTTTACGTATTCATCGATGTCCAATCTCGATAATACTCTGACTAGGGATATTTAATGATTTATCCTTCGTGGATTGATATTGTCTCATATCATTCTCAATCCAGGAACAAATCACAGGGACCTCCTATCATTTATACATCTTGGTGATCTAATCACAAATGATAAGAGTGCAATCTCCTTTGTCACATAGTTAATTTGTACAACAACACCATGATCTGTACAAATAGTGACGCTATGGGTCATAATTGTCCAACAAAACGTTCCCAGCTATACACCAAACCATGTCCCCAAGTAACATAACTATTGTCGGGACTGCTACACCAACCTCACCTTTGTAAATCAAAGGACATAGCCTGCTATGCAGGAGTTTGTAGTACACTCATGATTAAGATCAATCCATATATGACCATCTAGTAGATCGAAATGAATTTCTTTATTTAATGGATATTACAAGAACTCATTTCTATCTGGGTCCAATCTTATATGATCACATCATACAGGTGTTTCATTCTCATGTCTCCAAATGGACATCCCGGATCAAGGTCATCATACAATTATAGAATGGACCGCAGTTATAGATAAACCACAAACAAAGAACCCTATTTGTTTGCTCTCTATGGACTATTTTAGATTACTAACTTTAGACTTAAATCCTCTTGTGTATGACACTCATACACTAAGTCTGAAGGTACATGAGTAATCTGGGGTAATCAACATAATTTACAATATGCGATATTTAAACAAACACTTTGATAAGTGAATATTGCATCATTTTATTTCATAAGATGTTATACGTTTACATTACATGAAGCTCTATGGCATATATCCCAACAAAATATACTTCAACATTTATAACTGTATACTCAAATACAATACAATTTACAACCATGTTATGGACATTTTACTTGTTACTCATACACGCAAACTTAATTATACTAATATCTGATACATGACTATTCTTGACTCTGACTGAACTTTCTCTCTCTGACTTGACCTGGTGGACCAAACACCCTAGTGACTGCCATTAGTATTCATCCTCTCGAGCTCGTCCTCCGGGTAGACTTGTAAAACAGAGAAACTGGGAGTGAAAGGGTTAGATCATTTGGACGGTTTAAAATGAAAACTGAAATATTTTATGAAATCCATAGTTCTAAAACTGAAACCTTTCAAGAAAGCTGTATTTTCTGAAAATTCTTTCTTTTATGAAAATATATCTCTTTCTAAAAAACATTTCTGAAAATCTTTCTTCCTGTAAAACTCTGATATATAGTGTAAAACTGAGTTCTCTTGAAAACTCTTTCATAAAACTTAACACTTCTGAAAATCATAACTTTAACAATCTTGTTTTTGAAAAATTGTCTCTGTAAATCTGGACGTATGAGGGCATTACTTCTCGTTGTCCCCTCATACGTCTAAACTGGTGGTTTTGGGGTGTTAAGTCTCGCCGCCCCCAAGCCACTGAACTATAGCCAGATGTGTGGATCAATGTTATCATCTCGACTCTCAATCTGGGGTTTAGGGGCATTATGTCTCATCGTCCCCCTAGCCCTGAATCTAGGATCTAGGGGCATTTTTCATCCCTAATCCTGAACTATGTGTGCACACGTTATCTGTATCCGTCAATTCAATTCCATATCTATGTCAAGTTATATCTGAGGTGGGTTTTTCCCCATGCCTCCGAAAATCATCAAAATCATGCTTTTAAAATCATTATTTTCTAAAATATTTTTCAATCATAATATATTTGTAAATCATTACGGCTAACGCCCTACGTGATGAAAAGTAAGTTTTTAAATCAAAAGCAAATAAATAAAAACCAGTTTGAGAAAATGGTCCACAAAGAGATTTGGAATCGTTGGCACATTTTTCCTTTGTTGAAGAAAATTATTATTCCTGTGAAAAAGTCATATCGATATGTATACAAGTACGGTTATCATATTTAACTGAGAAGCTATTCATGATCATGGATGGGGTGAATGTACATACGTGTCATATACGGAACCTTTAGAGTGTCTTCTAATTTCCTAAGATGAATATGAAATGGAATGAGACTTTTTTTGTTACGCATCGTGATGTCTGGTCGAGAGCGTCGTGACATCCATACTAGCAGACTCAGGCAGAGAGCATTTCATGTTCTGCATCACGACGCCAAGTGCTGAGTGTCATGACTTCTACACGATCGACCCGAGACTTCAACGACCGACCTGAGTCTTCCACATCATCGACCCAAGTCTTATACACGACCGATCCGAGTCTTCCACATGACTAACCCGAGTCTTCACTGACCCGAGTCTCCACATGACCAACCTGAGTCTTACATACAACCGTCCCGAGGCAGAGAGCATTCTCATGATCCACGTCGCTCACACGACTTGACCCAACGCTTCCTTATGACCGACCTTAGGCAAATATATAACCGACCTAAGGTAGAGGGTATGTTCAGCGTGACTCTCACACGCACCGACCCGAGGTAGAGTGTGTTCACATGTTCAGCATCGTGACGCTAGCTCGATTTCAGGGCCAATACCAGTTCTCCATTGTCACTGTCCAAAGCAATTCCAACACTCTCATACTATAACCTTCACACAAGTACTTCTTATTACACTCAAAACAGGCTATTATCTAATATCATCAATTCACAAGTTGTACTCCCCCAACATAACCACATATAATTGAACTAAGGCTCCAACTATCAATCTTTGAGTTATCAACTCCCAGATGAATTAAACTCATATGATATCATCTTCTAGTACACGATCCTCAATAAATTATCATCAAAACCACAAAGCCCCAATTCGTAGGGTTTATAAGTATGGAAATACAAGTGAACGGATGCTCATGCTCCTAAATAAGAAGAAGAAAGAAGAAAAAGAAACTTACTTGACCAAGAAAACTTGAGAATTCATCACCATTCCTTCAAATTTCCAATGAGATAAAGAAAAATTAGAGGGCTCCCTTGAATCCTTGCTCATGTTTTTGCTTGAGAAAAATATGAGTGAATAGTGTTCTTTTTATAGGCAAAATGGCTTATTTTTGTTTGCAAATGAGTGGTCCAAAATTTGCCACATCACTCATTCTAGACTTTACTATAATTGTGATTTTTGACTTGCTTCTGATTTGAATTTGGAAAAATATACAACACAAAAGTTGTAGGTCTCGATCTTAGATTTTCGACGATATAAAATCCATAAAAATTAGAGATCGTATGAAAAATTAGGGCCCAAATACTACGGGCTATACTGAGTGAAACATAAAATAAATTTTATGTTGGAACTACAAATGATTTATCGAATGTCCAAAAAGTAATTTCATGAGCATATACATGCTTAAACATGATTCATATCATGTATTATGTCATCCATAACTTAGTATTCATCAGAATTATCGGAGTGTTACAGGAACCATATAATTAATTATTTGAAAAATACTCTTAGACATCTTTCATATAAGTTCAATAGGATGTCAGAGCCATTTGTAAAATATTTGATACTTAAAGGTTCTGTTGTTTTCTTATCAAAGAAAATTATCCTATAACTTGTAATAGGAACAATATCTATTATCGATTCCGGAAGTTGGCATTGAACTATAGATCTAAGAATGTTCTTAGCTTACTACAATCAAGTTTTGAACTTGATTGAGCTTTTGTTATGAATTATTCATAAAATGTGCAAATAGTTTACGCAGCAGAAGCGAAGTGAGCTGAGTAAAGGTTTGACCCTTATAGTATGACAGTGGGAAAGGTTATACTGAGGAATTATAGATTCTGAGGAAACCTCCATCTAGTCGTACTATGGAATAATCTAGATCTTTTACTTAATGTTAATACTAGACTGTGTGTTTTGGCTAGGAATACAAAGTCACATTTCTAAATGGTTTCTTCAGCAAAGAGATCCATTGAGATTTCTTTATTTGAAGAGTTTCATTCTGGAATGGCCTTGGAGTTTGTATTTTGCTATGTTTGTGATGAGTGATATTATATCACTATTTCTCACTCATTTGACCTAATGTTTTGTTTTGTTTCTCGAGATTTATGAACGTTTTGATGTGTTTTGTTGTTATTTTGCAGATAAATAAAGTTTGGACAGCATTGGAGGTAATTTGGGGCAAAACCGGGAACAAAAATGCGGCAACAGGAATATTTTCATCTTCTGCGCGTCACGACGCGAGCAGTGCGCGCCGCGACGCCCCGCATGCGCCGGATTTGCTAAAGTGCGCCGGGTCAACGGGTCAGAATCTGAAAAGTTGACTTTGCTAACGTACGCCGTGCCATGTGTCACCATCACAGAAGACTTGCTAACTTGCGCTGCCACGTGTCATCATCTCAACGGTGCCGACAATCATCATCTATGCTATCTTGCGCCAGGCCACGTGTCAACATCTCAACGGCCTTGCTAAAATGCGCCCATGCCACGTGTCACGATCTGACGTTGCCGACAATCTCACCTCAGAGTGACGTAAGCAATGACGTCATGAACAGTGCCACGTCATCGGATAAGAGTTGAGCCGACAAATCAGCAAGTGACACGTGTCACTGTAGCGGGCGTCGCGACGCGCAACCCTCTAGCGTCGCGACGCCCAGACCCTATCCGCGCCTATAAATTGAGCTCGAGAGATTTAGAATTGTTGTACCTCCTCTCTCTTCAATTCCTTCTAAAGAGAGAGTTTCTCTCTCTAGTTTCTTAAAGTTTTTAGTTTTTAGTTTTGTAAATAATTTTAATTACGTTCTGTAGTAATAATAATATTTACTTTTGAATAGTAGTAGTAATTTATTTTTACCTTTTACTTTTTACAGTTTTTACTATTTACCATGAGGAGGTAATTTCTCCAGCTAGGGTAAAAGGTAATTCTTTTACTGTTACTATTTAGATTAATCTCCCTTAAAAATAATATATTCACTATTTAAAATATTGACTTAAAAAGGATACCGCCAGATTGGTCGGTTGGTAATTAAATATTAATTCCGCCTTATGGCTGGTTATTTTGGTTCCGCCTTTATGGCTGGTTATTCTTAATTTGAAGTTAATATATTATATTAAGGAGATATCTAAATAGTATTTAGTAGAAGTAATTCCTTTTACTTTAGCATTTTTATTTTATTTTACTTTTCAGTTTTATTTTATGTCTTTTACTTTTCAGTATTTTCACTTTATGTCTTTTACTTTTAAGTTCTTACTAGTCCTAGTTATGTGTTAGTTATTTAGGGGTTGTGATAACTTTTACTATCACCAGTTATAAGGGATTAAATTATAGTTTGGGTATATAAAGATTTATTTATTAAGTCTTAAGCTTAATGCTTCTTGTTGTCTGATCACCAATAAGATTGATACGGTAAATCTAAAATGAATAGACATAGGGATTTTAGGTTTCAGCCTTAGACTTAATAGCCCACGATCTTCCTTGAGGATAGATAACCCTTTAATAGATTTCCTTACAGGATAGGAATATACCTGTCGGGCGGGGGTAGCCATAATTGGAACTTGAAACTTAAGCATCTAGGTAATTTGGTTGACATAGACATATGGTTCAATTGAATTATACTAGGTATTTGTGTCTGACCATCGACAGAGGCTTACACATAATTTAGTGTTTCAGGTTAATAAATCAATATATTACCAACTTTAAGATAACCACTTCATCTTGAAAATGATATTAAAAGAAATCACAACCTTAGATCTTTGTGTCTTTTATTTTCCTTAGTATTTTCTTTTATCTTTTTATTTATTTATCTACAATCAACCAAATCAATCAATCAATCAATTCTATTCTCCCTTTAATTAGATATTTGTAAATAAATAGATTCAATAATAATAACAACAGTAGGAATTAAGTCCTCGTGGGATCGATATTTTTATACTACTTGAACGATACGCGCGCTTGCGTTATACGTGTGTGTTTACGCCGGTCAAGTTTTTGGCGTTGCTTGGGACTTATATTTCTTGAGTTGTTAATTTTGAAGCTATCTAATTTACTTGTATCTAATTTTCTTTATTTTTATCTGTAATTTTTATTTCTTTCTTTTGATTTCAGGTGACTTAAAAATGGAACATTACTGGGAGATTGAAGATTACGTGCTTTACAAGAAGATACACCTCACATCTGGGAGCAACAGTCCGGTTTACTGAGGCCTGTTGTCGAGCCCAATGATTATCACTGGATTCCAGAACCAAGCAACACTACATTTGCTCATCAGAACTCAATGTGGAGATGTGACATATGTAATGGTGACCACCCAAGCGATTATTGCGAATACAACTACCATCCAGGTGGAGAACTATCAAGATCTTTCATGGTATGACGAGCCATCACATTTCACAGAACCACATTTTTCATCTTATCCACCATCTGTCTTTGATCTTCATCAAGAACCAGAACCATCCGAGGAAGATCAGTTGATTCACATGTTCAAAGAACAAGCAGCTCAATTTGATGCACAAATTCAGAGTAACACTGAATCCATACAGAGAATGACAGATCAGATCAGGCAATTCACAGAAAACCAGAACTATATACCTCAAGAACCAGATTCAAATGACACTGATAAAGCCTTTGAGTACCAATCATTTCAAAATGACATTTCAACAGAGGAAGAGGCTGAGCAGTATCATCAACCAGAGGTATCAGTTCAGGAACCCGAACCGGCAAAGTCTCGATTTGACTTTTATTATTCAGATTCTGACGAGGATGAAGCTGAGCTGTTAGAACCAAATGCACCAACAAATGAGGATGGAATTCTGTGTCCTCAAAACGGAGATCTTGGAGATTCCATTGCACAAATGTTTGATGAAGATCTACCTGAGACAATCATTTCACCCAGATCAGAGGATAAAGACCTAAAATCTAACATTTCTTTTCATCCTCAGGTTGACAATTTTGAAACATGTATTTCACAGATGACAGATGAAGAGCTGAATATGGAAATTTTAAAATACATATGTGAAGAAAAGGTGGAACAAGAAGCAGAGTAAATGAAGGATCAAATGTCTGACCTTAATAAAGATCTAGAGCATTCAGGAAAAACATCACTGTTTTGGGGAGTACAAATCAAAGATATCAACCAGAAACTTGACAGAATGGAACTTCCATTCCAAGTCAAGCACCATACGAGACCTCCTGATTTTCTTTCTTTCTTTTCAGGAACCACTGGAGCAAAAAGGAATAAAAGGTGGCACGAGCATTGAATGAGACAAAATTCTTTTTGCCACTTTACCGTTGGAAGAGACCCTTCAAAAGCAACGCTCACGTGATTGTCTTTAATCGGACATCCAAAACGACATTGAAACCTCCTTAACATATGGATTTCATTCACGTCTGGCTGAAGACGAAAAATTCAGCGCTAGCAGGGAGGCAACCCATGCAATTTGTTGTGATTTGTTTTCATATTTTGTGTGAACTTTTTAATTTTTTGTGTTATTTTTGTAGGGAAAGGCATAAACAAAACATTTTAAGACAGAAGGAATTGTGTTTGGCAAGCAAATATAAGAAACAATTCATTAGCGATGGCTGAATAAAGAATGAAATCTTGAGATTCATTTTAATGAATTTATACTAAGCGAGTGGCGTATTGCGTACACAATTCTGTTGCCTTAATTATTGCTTTGATTCGCTTTTCTGTTGTAATTATATTTATTTTCGTAGACAGGATCCAGACTTTTTGACATTTCACACGATTTCTTTTGTTGTTTAGCTAACAAACGTCCTCTGGAAGATACTTCTGCTATTATTACTCACCCTTTTTCAGGTACTATAAATTCAGCCCGTCATTGCACTTTTGAAGGCATCCTGATTTGAAAAAGAAATACATAAAAAAATGGAAGCCACTTCAAGAAGACGAGTTGAAAACATCTGTGTGTTTTGCGGTAGTACTGTTGGTACTAAACCACAATACATAGAAGCAGCACAGGAATTGGGTCGAGTATTAGCTGCAAGGAATATGCACTTAATATATGGCGGAGGCAATCTCGGACTTATGGGGATCGTTTCAAAGGCCGTACAGGAAGGAGACAGTCACGTTTTGGGAATCGTCCCAAAACCCTTGGCAGAGGCAAATCTTATTGTATCATCAAACGGAGAGGAACTGATCGTATCAGGTATGTCTGAACGTTTGGTAGAAATGATTAACCGTGCTGATGCTTTTATTGCTTTGCCAGGTGGCTTGGGTACATTGGAGGAAATTTTTATAGTTCTATCTTGGGCGAACCTGAACATACACCAGAAACCAATTGGTTTGCTCAACATTGATGGATTTTATGATTTTCTTTGTGTGTTTCTTGATGATGCTCGGAGAAATGGGTTCGTATCAAAACCTATGAAAGAACTCCTCTTCACTGCCAGACTTGCTCCGGATCTAATAGACCAACTCATAGCCTATGAACCACAAGTTGACCCTATCCTATCAAAGATAAATTGGTCTGAGGACGATCGTGGTAAGAGGCGTCGAATTAATCTGGATCTTAACCTTTAATTTCCTGTAGATTTCAGCTAACCAGGTACAACCTTCTAACTCTCCTTTTACTGTTTAAGACATTGGGGACAATGTCTCATTTAGGTTTGGGGGAGGGATTTAGTTGATTAGTACCTTGTTTTTAGTTTATGTGTTATTTTTATTTTTAGTCCAAAATTTTTCGAAAAATACAAAAAAATTGAAAAATTTTCAAAAATTACAAAAATATTTTGTGTTTTCTTTGTATGTTGACTAAAAAGGTGAAATTGATGAGAGGTAGCTGAGTAAGGAGTTTTCACTCCTGATACGTATCTCAACCCATTTATTTCGGAACAAGTTAATTTTTGTTTATTTCCTTTTAAATTATTTAATTTGTGAATTCTCCATAAATCTGACTAAAATGGATCTTCTTATGCTCAGTCGGCAGATATTATCAACATACATGGAAACATACAGTCATGAGCTAAAATTGAAAAGTTTGTAATATTCCGTGCTATAGTTTAATTGGAGGAAGCATCTCTAATAGCAATGGAGTAAAAAAAAAAAAAATTTTGATTTACAAAAATAAAGTATCTAAGATCCGGGTTATTAAGTCTGTAAGGGTGTTTCAACACCTAGTGCCCTAAAACCAACTGGTTTGGGAGTCACTGGCCCAAAGCTCGTTACATGGATCCAAGATGCTGCAAATATATATATATATATATCTGAAGTCTGAGTAATTAAGTTCGTAGGGGTGTCTTAACACCTGGTGCCCTAAAGCCAACTGGTTTGGGAGCCACCGACCCAAAGCTTGCTACATAGACGGAATGTATTGTATATAAATAAAAAAATAAAAAAATCAAAGAAAAAAATCAGAAAAATCAGAAAAATTATTCCATTGCTGCAAAAAGGTGTGAAATCTGATAGAACTTTAGGACAAAAATATTACTCTCTTATCAACTGCACTTATGACTTTTGTGGGCAAAAATGAGTTGATTAATATTTTGTTGCCTGTGTATATGGAGAATGGTAAAAATAATCGGAGAATTTACTTATTCAGTAATTTAGAAAGAAACAAAACAACTAGTAACTTGGAATAGAATTTTCACCTGATTAGTCACTAACTTTCTTTATTCTCTTTTCGCTTGTCTTTTTGCTTTTGTGTGCATTAGTTTTACTAACTTTTTACTTTTGTAAGATGTTTGTGGGTATCATTGCTGTAAGCCCTCACGAGACTACACTCGTCCACTAGGGACACCTAGGGGTTTAAAGGCTTGTTGCATATGCTAAATGCAACAGTGATCCCTACGAATTGGCTTAGTTAAATTTTATTTTCATGTTATTTTACTTTCTGTTTTGCTCGAGGACTAGCAAAATGTTAGGTTTGGGGGTGTGATGAGTGATATTTATATCATTATTTCTCACTCATTTGACCTAATGTTTTGTTTTGTTTCTCGAGATTTATGAACGTTTTGATGTGTTTTGTTGTTATTTTGCAGATAAATAAAGTTTGGACAACACTGGAGGTAATTTGGGGCAAAACCGGACAAAAATGCGGCAACAGGAATATTTTCATCTTCTGCGCGTCACGACGCTGGAGCAGTGCGCTGGATTTGCTAAAGTGCGCCGGGTCAACGGGTCAGAATCTGAAAAATTGACTTTGCTAACGTACGCCGTGCCACGTGTCACCATCACAGAAGACTTGCTAACTTGCGCTGCCACGTGTCATCATCTCAACGGTGCCGACAATCATCATCTATGCTATCTTGCGCCAGGCCACGTGTCAACATCTCAACGGCCTTGCTAAAATGCGCCCATGCCACGTGTCACGATCTGACGCTGCCGACAATCTCACCTCAGAGTGACGTAAGCAATGACGTCATGAACAGTGCCACGTCATCGGATAAGATCTGAGCCGACAATCAGCAAGTGACACGTGTCACTGTAGCGGGCGTCGCGACGCGCAACCCTTTAGCGTCGCGACGCCCAGACCCTATCCGCGCCTATAAATTGAGCTCGAGATTTCAGAAATTGTTGTACCTTCCTCTCTCTTCAATTCCTTCTAAAGAGAGAGTTTCTCTCTCTAGTTTCTTAAAGTTTTTAGTTTTTAGTTTTGTAAATAATTTTAATTACGTTATGTAGTAATAATAATTTTACTTTTGAATAGTAGTAGTAATTTATTTTTACCTTTTACTTTTAAGTTTTTACTATTTACCATGAGGAGGTAATTTCTCCAGCTAGGGTAAAAGGTAATTCTTTTACTGTTACTATTTAGATTAATCTCCCTTAAAAATAATATATTCACTATTTAAAATATTGACTTAAAAAGGATACCGCCAAATTGGTCGGTTGGTAATCAATATTAATTCCGCCTTTATGGCTGGTTATTTTTGTTCCGCCTTTATGGCTGGTTATTTTGGTTCCGCCTTTATGGCTGGTTATTTTTGTTCCGCCTTTATGGCTGGTTATTCTTAATTTGAAGTTAATATATTATATTAAGGGAGATACCTAAATAGTATTTAGTAGAAGTAATTCCTTTTACTTTAGCATTTTTATTTTATTTTACTTTTCAGTTTTATTTTATGTCTTTTACTTTTCAGTATTTTCACTTTATGTCTTTTACTTTTAAGTTCTTACTAGTCCTAGTTATGTGTTAGTTATTTAGGGGTTGTGATAACTTTTACTATCACCGGTTTATAAGGGATTAAATTATAGTTTGGGTATTATAAAGATTTATTTATTAAGTCTTAAGCTTAATGCTTCTTGTTGTCTGATCACCAATAAGATTGATACGGTAAATCTAAAATGAACTAGACATAGGGATTTTAGGTTTCAGCCTTAGACTTAATAGCCCACGATCTTCCTTGAGGATAGATAACCCTTTAATAGATTTCCTTACAGGATAGGAATATACCTGTCGGGCGGGGGTAGCCATAATTGGAACTTGAACTTAATGAATCTAGGTAATTTGGTTGACATAGACATATGGTTCAATTGAATTATACTAGGTATTTGTGTCTGACCATCGACAGAGGCTTACACATAATTTAGTGTTTCATGTTAATAAATCAATATATTACCAACTTTAAGATAACCACTTCATCTTGAAAATGATATTAAAAGAAATCACAACCTTAGATATTTGTGTCTTTTATTTTCCTTAGTATTTTCTTTTATCTTTTTATTTATTTATCTACAATCAACCAAATCAATCAATCAATCAATTCTATTCTCCCTTTAATTAGATATTTATAAATAAATAGATTCAATAATTAATAACAACAGTAGGAATTAAGTCCTCGTGGGATCGATATTTTTATACTACTTGAACGATACGTGCGCTTGCGTTATACGTGTGTGTTTACGCCGGTCAAGTTTGCAGTTGGTAATCTAGCTTACAGAGCCTATTGTAGACTCATATGAGCTTTCCGGAAATGTGTGCTCTCTAATTTGACATGATTCAGATTGTCTGATTCTATCAAAGTGTAGAGAATACATATATGATAGTGGGGACGGTGGGAGCATACAATTTTCTCTCTAATATTGTATATCCTAACGACTTATGATTATTAAAGTAATAATGAGATGTTTGTGAAGTAGAATGGTTGTCGTAAGTCTTATTTTCTTTGTGCACGCAGTGGGAGTAATATCTTATGTATTTTATATAAAGTTTTGTATTTAATATGAAACATGAGGCTGGTGAGATGCTCCCATTAATTGTACATTAGAAATGCTTATAAGAGATAACTTGACTATCTGTGTGACAGTTAGTAAAACTGTTGGACAGTTAGTGTGTCTTCTATATATATAATATTCATCTTTCGTAAATGATGATTCCTCAGTCGAAAGGGAAATTCATTAGAATTTCTAGTTAATCTTAAGCATCATAGGATGATGACATATTGAATATTGTATAAAATGTGATTAAGAATATCACTTAAGTCGTAATTATTATGAGCTATTCTGATAGGCTGTAAACTATATGATAGGACTTGAAGCATGTTCTATAGTTTATTTGATATATTAAGAACGAGTTTTTTTTTATGGAGGTTTTACTCTGCAACCATTAGGGTCGAATTATATTTGAGTCTAATTATGATAGTAGATGGACTACATCATTTATAGTAAAAAAAGATACAGTGGGAGTGTCACGATTGATTCTATTGTATTAGCGGAATTACTCACTTATGAAGTTGCATAGTGACCTTGTAAATTAAGAGTTTTGATATTAATGTTGTGCTTGCGGTTGTCTACATACTATTATGGATTTGATCCTTAAATACCAAGACAACTTAGTAGTTGTAGCACAATATTGATATAGCATATGAAATCTATTGATGTAGAACTTAAGTTATACATAATATGAATGATGTTGGCTAAGTGAGACATATGAGCTTGTTTAACAAACTAATAAGTGGACATACTCATTGATGCCTACCACTTGAGTGCTAGGTGAGCTCTTGATGGCCATATGTATGTGATACACACTGAGATGTGTATATGATACTATGGATTGACACTAAAGCAGATGTGAGAAATTATTGGGGTTGGCGCTCAGATCGTATTTATGATCGATTCATGAATACGAACAATTCTTTTTCCATAATATTATGTATTTATAGTAGTACCTCTTGACTTATATACATATTCGATCTAATTTTAATTAGATTGAAACTAAATCTAGTTTAGTGAGATATGTATATATTAGACAAAGACCCGAGGATTTACAACATAGTGCGCAATAACGTAGTTTGTAATTGACATTGAGAGGTGTCACTATAAGTTATAAATTCTAAAAAAGAGTTCCTAGTCAAAATTTACTAACACGGGTCGGTCAATAAAATCTGATATGACCAATATATGTCGTATATCAAGACTTGATCTGATGGTCTATCCTAGTGGACCACGAGTCTCCATACACATATACGTGTTTATTTGATAAACACTGAATGACTCACAGAATATTTCATAATAGATGGTACACCAACGTCAATATGAATCTTCACAAGTAGAGTAACATAGTGGTCTTTTGACTTGAGATATCACGGTGGATATATTAGTTATCCTCCATACTTTAATGGCAGTCACGTCACCGACCTATTTAGGTCATACCTCCATCTGTCCATTGGGTGTAGACTGATGCTCATGATATCCAATATATATCAAATAGGTTCCATTAATCTTGTGTACAGAACATAGGTATCCTGCATGTGTTTGCAATCGGTTAAATCTATCATCGTCGTACACTGCAGAAGCGAGTTTCGAATGTTATTTAGAGATTGTAAAGTTGTAAGTCAACTATATTATACCTAAGAGATTTGACATTTTTATATATATTCCCAATATAATAGAGATAGCTTGTGACAGATGGATTATACGTATGTGATGACCTCGACTTATATAGTTTAACGAGATTATTTGTGGTTGTCATAATTTACTAGTGGGTGAATTATGAACACAAATTGGATTATATGACGAATTTACTTAAACTTTAAGAGTCCCACAATATGAAGTGTACTTGTTGAGCACTTAGACAACACATTATAATAATACTGATTATTGATAATATTTTATCAGATTAAGCTATTTAATTCGATACGTTTAATTGATAAATGAAAATACATATGACAGGGCATTTTGGTTATTTTAATATGTATTTGTATTTGATACATAATTATATTAGAAACATATAATTGGTAAATTATTTTTTGACACATGTAAAGCATATAAGACAAAATTAATTAATTATTTAGATATTAATGTTGGAAAATGCACACTAGTAAGCATTTTGAGATACAATTTTAAGCATGGTCCACTTCGTGTTAGTGGTAGTTTTTGAGTGATTCGGATACTCCTCCGTGAGTAGTTCGGAATGGTATATTCATATGCTTAAAATGGTGCTTGGGTGAATGAGAAATTGTTGCTCAAAATTCACCCATTGGTGTTGGAAAATAAAGAGAAATAAGATTGTCCCACGTGGGAAAGCTAATAATGGAAAATTATTCTTATATATGATTGCTAATATGTAGATGGGTAAGTGTTATAAGGATAGAGGCTCTCTTTACGTGCGCACGCAAGAGGGGTGCAAATCAAAATCCAAACAGGCCTGACTCGTGTGCACCCGCGCGTCCTGCGTACACGAATGCCGGACCAAATTATGCGGGCCCGGCCCAACCACTTTTTGCAAGCCTCTTTATTTTTTCCAAGTTCTTTTGAAGTTCCATAACATTTAAATTAATTCTATTAATTAACTGGGTGGTTACATCACATGAAAAGCCTCCCACTAACTCAATTTAATTGGCATATTTATTTTCTTTTAAAGGTGGCAGTGTTTTTCATTTTTGATGAGAGATATAAAAAATATATTGTTTTGTTGAAAGAGTGCGAACACTTTGTGGTTCATTGAAGATGATTTTGGTGGTGCCCATTCTCGTTTATTTCTGTTGCATCCTGGGAAACAAACGTCTCACGTTCTACTGCACCATTCGGTAGGGGACAAATTTATTTTAAAGAGATTTTACCACGTCAACAAGCCTCGAAATTCGCTCTATTTGGTGCCGTTGGCTATTCTTGTTACTGCTTCGATACTTCACTACCTTCGTTACTGAACTGTTCATGTCGCTGGTTGATACTGCACTGCCTTTGTTACTGATCTGTTCCTATCATTGGTTCATTGCTGCACCGCTGTGACTAGTTCGCTGTCTGCAGTTATCTTGAGACTGTGTTACTTTAATTACTCTTGTTGTGTTTTTCTCTCTATTTATTGTAGCAATCATGTTGTGTTTTACTGTTTGTTCAGAGTCCTTTGTAAGAACACAGTAACCAAATATTTGTAATTGTCTTAAAATAAATTCAATCTGTGGATATGGAAAATAGTCCAAACACAGTTGATCTGAACATGGCAACCTCCTCGGCTGGCCAAGATGTTCCAGTCTCTGGGCTTAATGTGGCAACCTCTGTGGCTGGCCAAAATGTTAATGTGACAACCTTTATGGCTAGCCAAAGTGTTGCTGCCTCTATGGCTAGACAACCTGTTGGACATGTGAGCCATGTCAATCATGCTGCGGAAAAACCTGAAAAATTCATTGTCAGAATTTCAAAAGGTGGTAACATAAAATGTTTTTTTACTTGACCACGTTGAATCTTGCAAGGTTCCTAAAGGAAGTTGCATATGTACCCAAAGAGTGTGAGAATGATATTCAAGTGATTAGTGCCTTCGATGCTTGGAAACATTCTGAATTCATATATAGCAATTATGTGCTGAATGGGCTGAGTGATTCCTTGTACGTGTGTACGCTGGAACAAAAACAGCTAAGGGGCTTTGGGAATCCTTAGATCGAAAATATAAAACTGAGGACGCCAGTACTAAGAAATTTGTTGTAGGCTGTTTCCTAGATTTTAATATGGTTGACTCCAAAACTGTGTTAAGTCAAGTACAAGAATTACAGATTATTCTAGCAGAAATTCATGCTGAGGAGATGGTTTTAAGTGAAACCTCCCAAGTAGCCTCGATAATTAAAAAGCTACCATCTGGTTGGAAATATTTCAAGAATTATTTAAGCATAAGCGAAAAGAAATGAACATTGAAGACTTGGTTCTTAATCTTAGAATTGAGGAAGATAACAGAGTATCTGACAAGAGAGGAATAACTCATGAGGCCAAAGCAAATGTTGTTGAACATGGCCATAAGAACAAGAACATCAAGAACAAAGGGTCAAAGATAGGCCCTAAAGGAGGAATTTATGAGAAATCCAAATTTCAAGGAAGATGTTTCAAATGTGACAAAATGGGTCACAAGTCTTCTGAGTGCAGACTGCCGAAGAAGAAAAAAAAACAAGAGGCTAATGTGATGGAAAACATGACTCAAGATGTCTCAGACATTAACCTTTCTGTTGTGGTTTCCGAGGTGAATCTGGTGGGTTCTAACCCAAGAGAGTGGTGGATTGATACTGGTGCAACTCGACATGTGTGCTCAGACAAGAGTATGTTCTCTTCATTTGAGCCTGCTAGTAATGGGGAAAAATATACATGGGAAATTCAGCAACATCTGAGATTGAAGGTCAATGCAAGGTGATTCTGAAAATGACCTTTGGGGAAGAGTTGACTTTAAACAACGTTCTGTATGTACCAGAAATACGGAAGAATTTTGTGTATGGATCACTTCTGAACAAACACGAATTACAGATGGTGTTCGAGTCTGATAAAGTAGTTTTGACAAAAATGACATGTATGTGGGAAAATGGTATGTAACTGATGATCTCTTTAAGCTCAATGTAATTGTTGTTAAACCCAAGAATATTAATAAAGCTAGTTCTTCTGCTTATATTGTTGAGAACTCTGATTTATGGCATGGTAGATTATGACATGTTAATTTTAATTCATTGCGGAAATTAATTAACATGAATCACATTTCCATTTTTAAAATTGATAACAGACACAAGTGTGAAACTTGTGTTGAGGCAAAACTAACTAGATCATCATTTTATAGTATTGAAATAAACTTTGAACCACTTGATCTAATTCATACCGATGTATGTGATTTTAATTCAATACAAACAAGAGGCGGTAATAAATATTTTATTACCTTTATTGATGATTGCACAAGATTTTGCTATGTGTATTTGATGAAAAGTAAGGACGAAGCTATAGAGAAATTTGTTCTCTATAAGAATGAAGTTGAGAACCAAATGAATAAAGGATTAAGGAGTTAAGAAGTGATCGTGGTGGTGAGTATGTTTTTCCTTTTGAATCACTTTGTGAGCAAAATGGAATCATACATCAAACCACAACTCCTTATTCACCTCAATCCAATGGGATTGCAGAACGGAAGAATCGTACCTTGAAAGAAATGATGAATGCTATGTTAATCAGCTCTGGATTACCTCGGAATATGTACGGAGAAGCTATTTTATCAGCTAATTACCTTTTAAATAAGATACCACGGAAAGAAGCAGGGAAAACTCCTTATGAAATGTGGAAATGAAGATTACCTTCCTATAAATTTCTACGAGTGTGGGGGTGTGATACGAATCCGGATATGAAAAGACGAAACACGATCCAAGATCCCGTAGACCCCCAAAGAACCTGTCCTTGAAAACCCTTGGAGATAGCCTCAGATGAATTTTGCCAACAAATTGGACGCCACAAAGGATGTCAACCCTTTGATAAGTCTTTGTTCAATCACTGAAGGATGATAAAATTTTCTTAATCTCAAGAAAAATCATTATTCACGCACTAAAAATTGGGTCTTTCATTAATAGTTATTTTTGAGTTTAAATAATGACATACTCAAACCCAAGAGAGCCAAAAGTCTAAAATAGCCCTAAACTACCCATTACCAACTAAAATCCCATAATTCCTAATTTCTAGCCCATTTTGAACCCATAAATAAATAAAATAAATTAACTCAAATAATAAATAAAAACGGCCATCCACGTTGGTTCCATGCATGCAATAAATAATAAATAAGCCTAAATAACTTAAAATGATCCATGCTGCTCCTCGGTGACTTGGGTCAAGTGTATAACTCTTGAACCCTCTTCTTTTAAGTCCAATAGGTCTCGAACATGCTTGTTCAATTCAGCTACATGGCGTTGGGCCAGGCTTGCCATAATGTCTTTGATCTTCCGAGCTCTGTGTCTTGTGATTAGTCCAACTGGTACATGGATTAGATCGATTGTGGTCTGGACCAAACCAGGTGCAGCTAGGATCACATCATCCCCTCCCTCTTGAAAATGATTCGACCTCGAATCGACACCTGCATCAAAATGGGACAAATCAGAAATATTAAATGAAGCAGAATCATTATACTCACCAGGCATATCAAGCTTATATGCATTATCATTGATCCTTTCGATGAATTGAAAAGTACCATCTCCTCGAGGTTGAAGCTTGGATCTTCGTTGAGCCAGAAACCTTTCCTTACGCATGTGTAACCAAACCCAATCACCGGGCTCAAACACCACGCGTTTACGGCCTTTATTCGCATGAGAAGCGTACTGCTCATTTTTCCGTAATATGTGTTAACGTGCTTTCTCATGTATTTGTTTCACCAATTCTGCTTTCTTTTTCCCATCTAAACCTATTCTTTCCTCAACAGGAAAAGGCAATAAATCCAATGGAGTTAGTGGGTTAAATTCATATACAATTTCAAAAGGTGAATATGAAGTAGAAAAATGAATGCACTTATTGTATGCCAACTCTTTAAATGGCAAACACTCTTCCCATGATTTTATATTCTTAGTGACTATGGCGTGAAGAAATTGAGTCAAAGTCCTATTGACCACCTCTGTCTGCCCATCTGTTTGAGGGTGACACGTAGTAGAATAAAGTAATTTAGTCCCTAACTTACCCCCACAAAACCTTCCAGAAATGACTCAAGAACTTGACATCTCTATCAGAAACTATACTCCTAGGAATCCCATGAAGTCGTACAACCTCTCTAAAGAATAAGTCTGATATGTTGGTGGCATCATCAGTTTTATGACATGCAATGAAATATGCCATCTTGCTAAATCTATCAACCGCTACAAAAATAAAATCCTTACCTCGTTTAGTCCTAGGTTAACCCAACACAAAATCCATCGAAATATCTACCCATGGTTCACTAGGTACAGGTAATGGAGTATATAATCCATGAGACTTCACCCTAGATTTGGCATTTCTACAAGTGAGACACCGATCACAAATTCGCTCTACATCGCACTTCATCCTAGGCCAATAAAAATGCTCCTTTAAGGTTTCTAGGGTCTTACTAATTCCAAAATATCCCATTAGTCCGCCTCCATGAGCTTCTCTCACTAATAGCTCACGTATACTACAAGAAGGAATGCATAACTTATTTCTCTAAATAGAAATCCCTCATGCTGGTAGAATTACTAAATGCAGATTTAGTACATGCATCATATATATCACAAAAATCCACATCACATGTATAAAGCTCTTTAATAAATTCAAACCCTAACATTTTAGCACCTAAAGAAGTAAAACATACCTACGTGACAAGCATCTGCAACTACATTTTCCTTACCTTTTTTGTAGCGAATTACGTACGGGAATGTCTCTACAAACTCCATCCATTTAGCATGCCTCTTGTTCAGTTTTCCTTGCCCTTTAAGGTGTTTCAAACTCTCATGATCTGTGTATCACGAACTCTTTATGCCATAGGTAATGCTGCCAATTCTCCAGTGCTCGAACAAGTGCATACAACTCTTTATCGTACGTGGGATATCTCAGAGCTGCTCCATTTAACTTCTCACTAAAGTACGCAATAGGTCTTTTCTCTTGCATAATACTGCCCCAATACCTATGCCACTTGCGTTACACTCTATCTCAAATGTGCTTTCAAAATTAGGTAGTGCGAGAACTGGTGCAGTGCATAACCTTTCTTGAGAGTCTGAAAAGCATTCTCTTGAGCTCACCCCACTGAAATCCAACAGTCTTATTGACTACCTCAGTCAATGGTGCTGCTATGCTACTGAAGTCCTTCACAAAATGCCTGTAGAAACTTGCCAATCCATGAAAACTCCATACCTCCGACACTGTGGTAGGTGGTGGCCAGTCTCTAATCGCTTTAACTTTCTCCTCGTCCATCTCTGTGCCATATGCAGTCACTACAAAACCAAGAAAAACGACTCTATCCATGCAGAATGTGCATTTCTTATAATTAGCAAATAAGTTTTCTTTTCTTAAAATATCAAGCACACATTTCAAATGACCTACATGGTCCTCTAAACATTTACTGTATACTAATATGTCATCAAAATAGACCACTACAAACTTCCCTATACATGCACGCAACACATGGTTCATAAGTCTCATAAGAGTACTAGGGGCGTTTGTTAAACCAAAAGGCATTACTAACCACTTATATAGCCCATTACTTAGTTTTAAAAGCGGTTTCCACTCGTCACCCTCACTCATACGAATCTGCTGATATCCACTCTTAAGGTCAATTTTACTGAAAATCTTAGATCCATGTAGTTAATCTAATATATCATCTAGTCTATGAATGAGATGTCGATACTTTACCGTGATATTATTGATGGCACGATAATCCATACACATATGTCATGTCTCATCCTTCTTAGGCACTAATAATACCGGTACTACACACATGCTCATACTCTCTCGTACGTAACCCTTCTTCATCAGCTCCTCAACTTGCCTCTGAAGTTCCTTGGTCTCCTCAAGATTACTCCTAGATGCAGGTCTATTAGGTATGACAGCTCCAGGTACGAAATCAATATGATGTTCTATCCTTCGAATAGGTGGGAGCCCATTAGGGATGTCCTGTGTAAGCACGTCTTCAAATTCCTACAAAAGAGAAGAAATAGTAATAGGAAGTGAACTGTTAGTGTTAGTAAGTAAAGAAAATTATGGTGTGTCTTTATACACTAGCAGCAACATGAGTTTGCTAGCTTTGTAGGCTCTCCTCACTTCTCCCTCACCTAGATAAAAACTCTTTTTCACTCTCTCTTTCTTCTCACTCTCTCCCTCAGCCCCATTGTCCTTGGGTTTACCTCTAATCCCAGTGTTTCCCCCACTCTCGAGTTTAGATCCCATTTTCTCACTATTATCACTCTTACCCCCCAAGGATGCAACTCTCTCTCTCTTTTTCTCTTTCCAACTGTAATTTGAACTTGATCATCATGAACCTGTATTAGTGTCAAATTGTATAATGTAATGGGTTTGCCTTATGCTGGAATGAATATTTGTTTCGAAACCCATCATGTATCACTTTTCTATCGAACTGCCACGGCCTCCCCAAAAGTATGTGCCCTGCTTACATGGGTACCACATCACACAACACCTCATCCGTGTAAGGTCCAATGGTAAAAGTCAACAATACTTGCTTGGTCACCCTGACCTCACCACACTCATTAAGCCACTGTAGCCTATATGGCTTAGGATGTGCTAAACATGACAATCCCAATCTTGCCACCAATGTTATGCTAGCCACGTTGGTGCAACTAGCCCCATCTATGATCATATTACATGACTTCCCATTCACACTACACCTAGTATGAAAAATATTCTCTCTTTGCTGCTCGGTCTCCTCCTCGACTATCTGTTCTGTCAATGCTCTCATAGACACAAGCGACAAGTTATCTAGTGGGTATGCTGCTCTCTCATCATCATTAGCATCCTCTAAAGCAGGCATCTTATCTTCCACCTCCTCATCTGTGGAATCGATATTACCATCATCCTTCATTATTAGTGTTCGCTTGTTGGGGCACTGTGATGCATAATGTCCCATACCCAAGCACTTAAAACACTTTACCTCATTAGATTTTGGAATTACCACTTCAGACTTAACTTTAAACCTATCTGCCTCCACTTCTTTTCCCTTACCACTATCAGCTTTGGGCTTATTGAAACCCTCATCTCTCCGCTAATTACTAGGCCACTTCCTCCTCCAAGCATAAGTTCCCTGTGCAGTGTATCTAGATGCGGATTTCTTCCTCAACCGTCTTTCACCTGATCGCCATATGTAGCATATCCTCAAACTCCACATAATGATGCAACTCAACTACACTCGCAATCTCATTATTTAACCGTCCTAAAAATCGAGCCATTGTGGCTTCTCTATCCTCCACAACATTCGCCCTAATCATCGCTACCTCCATCTCTGTATGATAGTCCTCAACACTTTTTGACCCCTGATACAAATGTTGTAGCTTCTGATATAACTCTCTATAATAGTGGTTTGGAATGAACCTCTTACGCATGAGAGCATTTAACTCCCCCCAAGTCTCAACTGGCCTCTCGCGGTTCCTCCTCCTATTAGTTACCAACTGATCCCACCAAATCACTGCATAGTCTGTAAACTCAATTGCAGCCAACTTCACTTTCTTCTCATCAAAATATTTTTCTCTCCCAGTCAAGTACGCCTCTGGATCATTTCTGTCGTGGAAAGATGGAATTTTCATCTTGATACTGCCTAGGTCACCATCAATATCATCTTTCCTACCATGATCTCTCCTGTCAGGCTCCCTCCGGTAGTCAAAATTATGTTCATCATATGCATCTCTCACATATCTATCTCCAAATCTGTCACCAAATCTACCTCCAAATCGCCTATTTTCTCCCTCATAGGCCCTTCTATCTCCTCTCTGAAAACCTCTTCATTCATCAAACCTCATATCCCTCTGGTCATATCTCCTCTCATACCACCTATCCCGTGGTCTATACAATCCTCCACATCTTCGAACTCATTCCAACTCCTCTATATCATCCAAATTATTCTCTGCATCAACCTCATGTATAGGTACCCTAGGTGGTTGTTGCTCTGCTTGTTCCTGCATAGATTATTATGGCCCCTCAACCTCCTTCTAAACACTAGAGAATTTGAGACTAGTAACCTCCCTCGACAACCTCTCTATTGCCGCATTCATAGTTCCAAACATCTCCTGGAACTCAGCCATACTCTTCTCCATGGTAGTAAACCTCTCATCCACGTTCATATCTTTCTCTGTCATCTTACTTAACAAATAGATTAGTAATAACAAGAAAAAAAAATAATAATTATTAAAAAAAACCTCACAAAATCTCACAAGCTCTCTTGTTTCACTCTCTCTCAAACACTCCCCTCGAATAATTACCTATGTTTAATGCCGAACGCTAACCACCAATGGATTACACAATCCGTGTGTAGTCCAAAAGTCAACAAAATCCACAAGGAATCAAATGAATAGGGTATCAAGTAATATAAGACGTGACTCAACGAAGATACTCGATCAATAAAACCTAAAACTATAGTGCAAAAGGAAATAATAAAATAAACAAGATCAATGCTTTTTTTTTTTTTTGATTTTTTTTTTCAAATAGGATTATCAAGATTACACTAGGACGAATCAATCAAGAATACCCAATTTTCACCCCAACGCAAGATAATCAAAAATACCTAATATAGCTAAAGGAATATGTAATGCCAGGAAATAAAAATAAAGAAAAAGGAAAAAAAAAAGCAACAAAACAGACCTGTAACAAAGAGCCAAAATGCACACTGTAACGTAAGGAAAGAAAAAAAAGTAAACAAAAGCAATTGTCAATAATCAAATTTTCTTTTCCCTTTTTTTTTATGACAGTCGCATTTCAGTTTCTATTCTTTTTTTTTTTGTTTTTTTTTCCCATGAGTGAACTTTGTTTGTTTTTTTGTTTTTTTTTTTTTTGGGTTTCACAGGCGTGAGCCTTTTCCTTTTCCTTTTTTTTTCAGACATGAACTTTTCTCCTTTTTTTTTTGTTTTGGCTTACTGATACGCAATTCAAGGAAAACTTACATCATGTAATTTTGCAGGCAAACGACACACAGCAACAAAAACAAGATTGGCGAGACCGAGAGAAACAAAAGAAGAAACGGAAAAAAATCAAATATAAAAGTCAGACCTGAAATCTGGCTCTGATACCAATTGATACGAATCTGAATATGAAAAGACGAAACACGATCCAAGATCCCGTAGACCCCCAAAGAACCTGTCATTGAAAACCCTTGGAGATAGCCTCAGACGAATTTTGCCAACAAATTGGACGCCACAAAGGATGCCAACCCTTTGATAAGTCTTTGTTCAATCATTGAACGATGATAAAATTTTCTTAATCTCAAGAAAAATCACTATTCACGCACTAAAAATTGGGTCTTTCATTAAGAGTTATTTTTAGTTTAAAAAATGACATACTCAAACCCTAAGGGAGCCAAAAAGTCTAAAATAGCCCTAAACTACCCATTACCAACTAAAAGCCCATAATTCCTAATTTCTAGCCCATTTGAACCCATAAATAAATAAAACAAACTAACCCAAATAATAAATAAAAACAGGCATCCACGTTGGTTCCATGCATGCAAATAAATAATAAATAAGCCTAAATAACTTAAAACGATCCATGCTGCTCCTCGATGACTTGGGTCAAGTGTATAACTCTTGAACCCTCTTCCTTGAAGTCCAATAGGTCTCGAACATGCTTGTTCAATTCAGCTACATGGCGTTGGGCCAGGCTTGCCATAGTGTCTTTGATCTTCCGAGCCCTGTGTCTTGTAATTGGTCCAACTGGTACATGGATTGGATCGATTTTGGTTTAGACCGAACCAGGTGCAGCTAGGATCACATCATCAGGTGTCTTGTCAAAGTAATCATTCCTCCACCTAAGAAGGTGAAGATAGAACAAAAAACTGTTGATTGTATTTTCATAAGATATGCACATAACAGTAATGCTTATCGATTTCTTGTGCATGAGTCTAATATACCAGATATTCATAAAAATACGATAATAGAGTCGAGGAATGCATCATTTTTCGAATATGTTTTTCCTTGTAAAACTAATTCGAATTCAAATGTGCACAAATGGGCACATGAGGCTATCATTGAAGATAGTCAGGACCAAGAACACATAAATATTCCAGAGGATCAACAAGATGTTGAACTTGAACCAAGACATAGCAAAAGAGCTAGAACGGAAAAATCATTTGGTCCAGATTTTCTGACATTTTTGCTAGAAAATGACCCTCAAAGCTATAACGAAGCTGTAAGGTCAGTTGATGGTGCTTTGTGGAAAGATGCCATCAATAGTGAAATTGAATCCATCTTACAAAATCACACCTGGGAGTTAGTGGACCTTCCTCCAGGGTGTAAACCTTTAGGGTCCAAGTGGATTTTCAAAAAGAAAATGAAGGCAGCTGGATCAATTGATAAGTACAAAGCAAGACTTGTAATTAAAGGCTACAGACAACGTGAAGGTCTTGATTACTTTGACACTTACTCTGTGTACGTAACGAGAATAAATTCCATAAGGATGATACTAGCGATTGCAGCTTTGCGCAATCTTGAAGTACATCAGATGGATGTGAAAACAACATTTCTAAATGGAGATTTAGATGAATAAATATACATGGAACAACCTAAAGGCTTTATAGCTCCAGGACAAGAAAAGAAAGTCTGCAAGTTAGTAAAATCCTTGTATGGATTGAAACAAGCTCTGAAATAGTGGCATAAAAAGTTTGACGACACCACATTGGTAAATGGTTTCAAAATCAATGAATGTGATAAATGTATTTATGTCAGAGAGACGAAAGTTGGCTATGTCATTTTATGTCTCTACGTTGATGACATATTGATTGTCGGGAGTGATGTTAAAATGGTGAAATCCACCAAGAATATGCTGAAATCTAAGTTTGACATGAAAGACGTGGGTCTAGCAGATGTCATTCTGGGAATAAAAATCTCGAGAAGTCCATATTGACTTATTCTTGATCAGTCGCACTATGTGGATAAAATTCTTGGTAAATTCAACAATGAATATTCTGCTATGGCTAGAAATCCTTTAGATGTGAGTCTACATCTATCAAAGAATATGGGAGAGGGTATATCTCAAGTAGAATACTCTAGAGTGATCGGGAATCTGATGTATTTATCGAGTTGTACAAGGCCTGATATAGCCTATACAGTAAACAAACTCAGTAGATATACTAGTAATCCAGGGGTTGTTTACTGGAAAACAATAGAAAGAATACTCAGTTACCTACGATTTACTCATAATTATGGGCTGCACTATCTTAGATATCCAGGCGTAATCGAAAGATACAGTGATGCAAACTGGATATCTGATATGAAAGACTCAAAGTCTACCAGTGGCTATGTGTTTACACTAGTAGGTGCAGCTGTATCATGGAAATCCTTCAAACAAACTGTGATAGCCAGATCTACAATGGAATCAGAATTCATTGCATTAGATAAGTGCGCTGAAGAAGCATAATGGCTGCGAAATTTTCTAGAGGATATTCCAAGTTGGCTTAAGCCAGTGCCAGCAATTTGCATTAATTGCGATAGTCAATCTGCAATTGGAAGGGCACATAACAATATGTATAATGGTAAGTCTAGACATATTCGTCGTAGACATAATACCGTTAGACAATTACTCTCTACTGGAGTTGTTTCGATTGACTATGTGAAGTCAAAGGATAACATTACGGATCCGCTAACCAAAGGATAAACAGAGAGTTAGTTGTGAGATCATCGAGGGGAATGAGACTAAATCCCATTAGATAAATTTTTATTATGAAGGAAAACCCAACCTTGTTGAGTGGAGATCCCAAGATCTAGGTTCAATGGGACAACATACTCGTAAAAGACATAATTGGTTCACTGTGGGGGGGGGGGGTTACCCTCTAGTCCATTCCTATGGTGAAATGAAACAGTGATGCTCGTATGGAAATATGTTAAGTAAAGGCTTTTAATGGTTCTTATGCGTCGGGAATCCGAGCAGAGTAATACGAGCTACTCTTAAATAAGAAATCACCTATATGAGAGAGAAGTGGGGCCGCTTCAAAGGGAATTATACGGGGCTCAATTCTTAGAAACTCTTGCAGAACCAAGTAGATGTTCATGGCCAAAATGAACATAATAATGAGAACTTAGATGTGTTAGGTAAAATATCTGTGTGATATATATTTTCATTTACATGAACGGCAGTACAGTTCAATGACATCGTGTCCACTGTCAGCTAGTAAATGAGATATTTTTCACAAGGGAAGGTTCAAAGGCTGAGGCCTACCTATCCTATGCAGGTGTTGAACCGTTGAACTCTTCAAGGTCAAAATAAAATATTTCTATAAAATAATTTTATTTGATGTATTTTCGCAAATTTCATTCATGTGGGGGATTGTTGGAAAATTCTCACTAGTAATATTTTAAGATACAATTTTAAGCATGGTCCACTTCGTGTTAGTGGTAGTTTTTGAGTGATTCAGATACTCCTCCGTGAGTATTTCAGAATGGTATATTCATATGCTTAAAATGGTGCTTGGGTGAATGAGAAATTATTGCTCAAAATTTACCCATTGGTGTTGGAAAATAAAGAGAAATAAGCTTGTCCAACATGGGAAAGCTAATAAAGGAAAATTGTGTTTATATATGATTGCTCATATGTAGATGGGTAAGTGTTATAAGGATAGAGGCTCTCTCTACGTGCGCGCGCAGGGGGGTGCAAATCAAAATCCGAACAGGCCTGACTCGTGTGCACCCGCACGTCCTGCGTACACGAATGCCGGACCAAATTGTGCGAGCCTGGCCCGGCCACTTTTTGCAAGCCTCTTTATTTTTCCAAGTTCTTTTAAAGTTCCATAACAGTTAAATTAATTCTATTAATTAACTAGGTGGTTACATCACATGAAAAGCCTCTCACTAACTCAATTTAATTGGCATGTTTATTTCTTTTAAAGGTGGCAGTTTTTTTTCGTTTTTGATGAGAGATATAAAAAATATATTGTTTTGTTGAAAGAGTTCGAAAACTTCGTGGTTCGTTGAAGACGATTTTGGTGGTGCCCATTCTCGTTTATTTCCGTTGCATTCTGGGAAACAAATGTCTCACGTTCTACTGCATCATTCGGTAGGGGACGAATTTGTTTTAAGGAGATTGTTACCGCGTCAATAAGCCTCGGAATTACTCTTTTGGTACCGCTGGCTATTCTTGTTGCTGCTTCGATACTGCACTACCTTCGTTACTGAACTGTTACTGTCGCTGGTTCGTTACTGCACTGCCTTCGTTACTAATCTGTTCCTATCGCTGGTTCATTGCTGCACCGCCGTGTGACTAGTTCGCTGTCTGCAGTTATCCTGAGACTGTGTTACTTTAATTACTCTTGTTGTGTTGTTTCCTCTATTTATTGTAGCAATCGTGTTGTGTTTTACTGTTTGTTCAGAGTCCTTTATAAGAACACAATAGCCAAATATTTGTAATAATTAATTTATACATTATATGTGTAAAAGTTTGACTATTATTTATTATATATTATTGTAATATATGGATAAATGAGGTGTCATATGGATGGCTTATTTACCAAGCCTTTATTAACTATTATTTTGAATAATACGTTAAATTTTTTTTTCCCTACCACTTCTTCTTTTAAAAAGGAGATTTATTTTCTTTATTTTTTGGATGAGGTGTGGCCAAAACATATCCCTTCTTCAACCTTAAGAAAATATCAACGAGAGTATAGTAAGAAGAATAAAATCAAGACCAAGTTTTTGAAGAAATGTTGAAGGTTAAAGGTAATCTTCAATACTCTTTAACCTAGAAATTGTTTCTTTTATTATTCTTATGTGTTTTCAATGGTTGTATAGATTCATCTTTATTTAAAATTTTAGGCTTTTTGATTTGGTTGATTGATTGAGTGGCTAGAAGCATGTGTAGACTTATATTGAACTAGATTTAGGTAATATGCGTTCAATTTGTTGTTGGACAACTTAATTGTTATTTTAAAGTATAATGACCATTCTTGTTATGCCTAGAATTGTTATATGGCTCTTCTTTTTTGGTGGCTTTGATTAGGTGTTGGATTAATTTGATTAAATTAGATTTAAAACATGAAATAGAGGTTGTTTTCGTTCACTTACAGACCTGGAAATATCATTTTTTTAACAAAAATTATGTTATTTGGATGTGTTTGATGTGTATTGGGTGTTAGGATAATTTCCGGAAATTATTTCGGGGTGAAAATACGCGAAAATTGTTTTGGGCAATGTATTATAAATAATATTGATTATTCATTATATTTTATTTGATTAAGCTGGTTTATTCAATTCGTCTAATTGGTAAATGAAAATAAATATGCCTGGTTATTTTGGTTATTTAATGTGTATTTGAATTTGATGCATAATTAGATTAGATACATATTAATTGATAAATTATCTTTTGACACATGTAAAATATATAAGAAAAAATTAATTAATTATTTAGATAATTATTAATTTATAGATTACATGTGTAAAAGTTTGAATATTATTATTATATATATTATTTTAATATATGAATAAATGAGGTGTCATGTGGATGGCTTATTTACCAATCCTTTATTAATTATTATTTTGAATAATAAGTTAAATTTTTTCCCCACCACTTTCGGCCACTTTTTCTTTTAAAATGGAAATTTATTTTCTTTATTTTTTGGATGAGGTGTGGCCGAAACATAGTCCTTCTTCATCCTTGAGAAAACACCAAAGAGAGTAGAGTAAGAAGAATAAAATCAAGAACAAGTTTTTGAAGAAATTTTGAAGGTTAAAAGGTAATCTTCAATACTCTTTAACCTAGAAATTGCTTCTTTTGTTGTTCTTGTCTGTTTAAAATGGTTGAAGATAATCTTTTTTATTTTAAAATTGGGCCTTTTTGATTTGATTGATGGATTGAGTGGCTAGAAGAATATGTAGACTTATATTGAACTAGATTAAGGTAATTTGGGTTCAATTTATTATTGGACAATTTAGTTAACATTCTAGAGTATAATGACCATTCTGTTATACCTAGAATTATTCTAGGGTTCTTCTTTTTTGGTGGCTTTGAATGGGTGTTGGATTAATTTGATTAAATTTGACTAACGTATGAAATATAGGCTATTTTTTGTTCACTGTACAGACCTGGAATTATCTATTTTTGGGTATGTTATTTGGATGTGTTGAATGTGTATTCGGTATTAGGATAATTTCCGAAAAAAAAAAAATTTGGAGTGAAAATAAGAGAAACGATAAAAATGTCATTACTTGGTGAAATCCAAGCTTACCGAGCTATGGCTGTCCAAACAGTGAAGTTTTCACTGTTTAGGCAGCCCATGGACTGACCGAATTATATTGGGGCTGACCTGGGCAGTCCCATGTGGTTTCAGTTGATCTGTTAGCCTAAAAATACGTTTAATGCTATTTTGCGAAAAATTATTTTCGTAAAATATTTGCGATATTTTCATAATTTATTACGTCATTATTTGATATCGACAGATACATTTAGGTGAAATTTGAATAAATTATAGATTTAGGATATCAAATAATTTATTTGGTAAATTAAAAAATTTTAAATTTACGATTTCGCCAAAATTGTGCTTCCGCAACGAATAACCCCAACAAAATGATATCATAGTAGGTTCAATCCTTACAGCTTTCATACTAGTCATGCTTGATATGTGATATTTAATTGAATTTTAATGATTACACATGCTTTTAATCTAGATGTTTCTTGATTCTTTGGTTCCGCCTCAACGAGAAATCTAACAGAGATTTAATGGTTAATTTAAGTTATGGTTTCCCGAATAGAATTAAATTATCGAGAAATTATTCTAGATTGATGTACAGTAAAACACACTTTAGGAATATCCCCGCTTAATAAGGCTTTATAGTAATTAGTATTAGGAATATTTATTTCTAGGTCTGTCTTGTCAAGACAGATGTGAATGATTTCCGGATGCTGTAGTTATATAGTGCCAAAGTTGTACAGTTGGCTGATGGTAGTTCATTTGCGCCGATAAAACTTATATGATAAGATTCAAATTCAAGTGAAAGTGAAAATCCTGAACGTGCTAAAGTTGTCAGGACTATATTGGTAGTATGAGTTTGTCATTGACAAGTATAACCTTGATACGCCTCCTGTGAACGTGCCCAAGTTGTCACAACGAGAAACGATCAGAGCCAAAATCAAGAGTCACAGTGAATTTGATTAATAATGAGTTGTCTACCAGTGAATATACATAGGCAAGAACGTACCAAAGATGTGAGTCGAAATATATTCATGGCATCCAATTCTCACTATGGAATTCAATTCAATTATTGAATTCTCATTTTTCATTGGGAATTATAGTATTATGTGAAGTAGTGAGAGGTACTATTCGGTTAATAACCATAACTATGGCAGTGTGTAATATTATTGAAATTATCTCCTATTATTTTCCTTGTTCTATCATGTAGATAGAATTAAACTTCTAATCCACTGTATGCATATTTGATATATGTTTTCTGACTTCACTTCTGGTTGCATATCTCTAGAGTAGGTTCTAGATTAAAGTAGACTTGCACTAAGGATTGGCATGAATTGGTTCATGTCTAAAGATTATTGACTGTCATTAAGAAAATCCCATTAGTTTTTTTATCAATCAATGATGCTTCTTGGTTTTGGTGACCTTAGAAGGTCAAGTGTCTAACACAATTTTCTAACCATTTATTTACAATTGTTGTGAATATTTAAAGGCAATTAGAAGTTAAAGTTAAAGAAATGAGATGCGTGTAATTATGTGTAGAGAATATCAATTCTCACAATACGACAACTAAATGTATTGGATACCAGGTCTGCATCATAGTTGTTTAAAATATTATTTAATGATTCTTTTGGTATTTGATATCAGAACTTGTTAGATAGTTACTTGTTCTATATAAAAGGTTGTTACATATTTTAATACGACTAGTAGTGTCATTGATGTAAAGATAAACATTGAGACATATTTTTAGTAATGTAAATAATTTAAAACAGTAGTTTATGAGGTTTTATAGATTGAGCATTAGATGTTTATCCCACATGGTAAAGGATGGTCAGATACGATATCACACAACATATCCATATCCATTTAATGAATATTATATTCAGAGAATGTGATTATAATCTCATTTAACCAATGATCGTCATTGGACCACATATTTATTAAACTAAACATTGGATGTATATGGTTTAATGAATTATAAATTGTCTTGGTTAGTTTTCTTTACTTCGTAATTAGTTAATGAGTTGTCATGACTTAGTTACGTGCTTCTAAAATAACATATATTGAATATCTTGAAAAGTTCGAGAAATTTCAATCTGTTCTGATGAAACGTGGATCGAATATTTTGACTGGTTCAAAGAATTTCGATCTGAAGTTTGATAATTGTATCTTTAAAATTCATCGCGAGTCTTTGAATTGTTCAGGGATGTTTGATATGATCAAACGGATGAATTTAGGGCAATTAGTTTAAATATTATTTAATGAATATGATTCTTACTCAATACCATTCTTCTATGATTCCATCGTGATGGAATTTGTGAGTGGGAGGAATCGAATCTTATATAACTTGATTAATTTTATATTGAGTATTGTCGAATTAATTTCGATACTTTTGGATATATGTTCCAGTAACACTTATTCATCCTTTTGATTTAAGTTTCATTGGTTTCTACATTTATATATATGATATATATAAGTAGAAAATTCGAATCTTGAAAAGTTTGAGATTTGAATTTTTCTTTTGTATAATAATTATACAATTGAAAGTACTTGCGTTTCGGAGGAATAAGTAAAAGTTTTTCATTTATTTTATTTAATAGAATCTTGTATTCTATTTAATAGAATCTTGTATTCTATTTGATAGGATATTTTTTCTACGATTCTGGTGAGTGAAATCGGATGTTGACGATTGTCGAAAAGACTTGACTTATTGAAGTCAATTGTGAGAATGATGAACTGTATAAAATGGAACTGTAACATCCCTCTCCCGGAGATGCTATCGGCAGGGAATAAGCCACCCTATCCCCCTGAGCCTCTAACTTTCTGACTCTGATCAACACTACTAATTTTATCTTAAACATTCTTTCATACACGGAACCATTTCCCAACTCAATAATATTAAATGTGTAGGAAATGCTTTCCTTGCGCAGCGGAAGCACGTTAGGCACTTAGATCGGACTTGAAAAATTTGTCTGCCCTTCTCACCAAAATGAAGAATGTTACCAACACCAAGACTGAATTTTTTCTTCTGTTTTAAATAAAATTTCAGCCCCGAACAGCCCATGAACAACGGCATAAAAAATTGACTGTTTTGGACCCGAAACGCACCAATACACTGCCCAGTTCTGCCCTTTAATGATTCAGTTTCTGCTATATTTCAGGTCTGATTTTTCACCCAAAAACAGTCCCAACACAGCCCCAAAACATCCCTTAAAGTTCTCTAAAAATTCTGGATCAAAAGGAATTCAAATCGAGTCCCGTTACATAACTTTTGTGTGCGGCATTGAGCAATTTTTTGCTCACTGCCGTGTGGTATGTTTAAAAGAGGAGAAGTTGAGTTTTTGTTCGATACCAAAAAGTATTTCGAGCTATGTCTCGTTACCAATAAAAACTAGAGTGGGCTAGACTCACAAAATTAATCCCTAAACAATTTAGAGATTAATGTCACACAAGATTTTTATTTTCTTTTTCATCTTTTGTTCTTTCTTGATTTTTCTCAACACGTGAGAGAATAGTGAAGAAAAAT
Source organism: Zanthoxylum bungeanum (assembly GCA_019454045.1). Lineage (NCBI taxonomy): Eukaryota > Viridiplantae > Streptophyta > Magnoliopsida > Sapindales > Rutaceae > Zanthoxylum > Zanthoxylum bungeanum. The sequence goes on along the minus strand of SKCR01029609.1, from coordinate 1,306 downwards.
AAAGGTGGCTAGGTTGCAAAATATGAGATTAAGGCAAAAAGAAAAATCCAATTTTCTTTTATAGTTAAGGTCATTTGTTTCAAAAACAATCAAACCCTTTCCCTTTCCACCAATACAAAATTCGGCCATGGCATTATTTTTTTATTAATTTTATAACATCTAATTCAATTACCATAATGAAAGATATATTACAAAATTAAAATTTCAATTACCTTTCTAAAAGTGTAAACCACCAAAATTAAATTCAAGAGTTATACAACCTAGCATAACTCACCAAAGCTTTTCAAATTTAATGCAAGAGTTTTGCAACCTAGCATAAATCACCAAGGGTTTCCAAAACCCAAGATTTGGAAATTCCAAATTTGGCCTCATTATTATATCATATATAATTTAATATTATGCATTCAATAATTATCATATAATTATTAAAACCATATATTAAATTTTAATATATAGTTTCAAATGTGGAAAAATAATATTATTAATCATATTAATAATATTTTCATTTATGAGTATATAATTGGACTATCCAATTATATTTAATTTGTTATAGTATATCGAGCTAGCACGGGAACCAAATGGACCTACGGTTCCGAGCTCCAATAATCTCGAAATATTAATTAAGCTCTTAATTAAATATTCTGAATTATTAACTCCTAGTTATTCCACTAGAAACCCGAAGCTGCACTCTCGTTGTCACAGATAATATATTAAGTCGAACCACGTCGGTGTCCATCGATATAGCCATTACATATGGATTAACCTTTCACGAGTATCTCGTAATTAGAGGCGAGTCATAATATCTGTTATACCCATCTAATTATTTTTACCTTAAGTACCAATGATTCTCTAATGAACGATTTATTCACAACCATTATGAATTTTAATCTTTCTATTCGTAATAGAAAGACTCGAGCGCACTAACTGTTCAAGTATCGAATCAACCCTTAAGGAAGATACTCATCTACTTCTCGCAAGAAGAATTGAACTTCATGTATATGTAAAACGTCCTCAGCTACACACCAAATTATGTCCCCATAGTACGTAGCTATTGGTCTGGACTGCTACACCAACCTCACCTTTGTAAATCAAATGACATAGCCTGCCATGCAGGAGTTCGTAGTACATTCAGGTTTAAGATCAATCCATATATGACCATCTAGTAGATCGAAATGAATTTATTTATTTAACGAATATTATAAGAAAGTCATTTCTATATGGGTCCAGTCCTATATGATCACATCATACAAGGTGCCTCCATTCTTATGTCTCCACATGGACAATCCCGGATCAAGGTCGTCATACT